>JAODAL010009313.1:0-111707 GCA_025379985.1 Phyllomedusa bahiana | reverse complement strand
TTAATAAGTCACAGGGAAAAAGTTGAGAAAAAAAAGGCAAATTGAAAAACCAATTTTGTCCTTTTCACTTGGGGGTGTACTCACTTTTGCTCCCAAACGGTTTAGACTTTGGGGTGTCTGGTATTGAATTTTAAAGGCACCCCAAAATTTTTAACACGGTAATACAAGCTATACCTGAATACTTTGCTTAGGTCAAAGTATTAAAATCTTAAAAGGTTGCCCCAAGAAAAAATTACCTTAATTAAGAGGGGCAAAATTTCTCAAAAATTGGGTTCGCCGATTTCCCCCAAAAATTTTTCCAAAAAAATTTGTTTCCACCCAAAATTTACTTTGGGACAAAAACCGTTAAAAACGGGCCTATTTCCAGGTTTCAGAGGGGTTCAATAGGGGTGTAAAATGTGTCAATTAAAAGATCGGCGAATTTCCCCCCGAAATTGTTTCTTTCATTTTCGCAAAATTTTTCTCGGAAAAAAATAACTTGTTTCTGAATTTTTTTGTGCCCAAATTCACTTTAAAAAAAACGTTTTTTTCCGGGCGCACAGAGCCTGAAAGGGTGCTTTTGGAACGTTGTCCATGTTAAATATGCAGAGGGAAAATTTTTTTGGGGTCTTTCATAAAAAGGTTGGGGGTTTTATTTGACCGCCATGACTCCCGCCGCCCCAGAATCGTTTCCCACTATAAAATTCCTGGGAAACCAAAAAGAGGGGCAAAACTGACCAAAAAACTAAAAGCGGGAATTTTTTCCTGATAAAGTCATCCCCGGAAAGCTGGAAAAAAAAAAGCTGAGAGTAAACTCAGGGGGCAACATTAGTGACAGTGTGGGGAGGTGAGGGGCGGCAGCCACAGCAGAAAACATGGGTCAAATTTGGCAAAAAAGAAAATTCGGAGGGGGCGAAAACAGGAATAGGCCACAGGGGTTGCCAAGGGACACAGTGTGGGGGTAAACGGAAAGCAGCACCCAAGAGGTCAGCCCGTGGCAAAAAGACAGAGTTGTGGTTTCAAGGAAACAGCCAAAGCACGCATGAGGTCAGACAGGGAAAAATGACAGAGTGTGTAGGTAACAGCAGCACCACAGCAGCACATGAGGTCAGAAAGTGGAAAAAATGACAGTGTGGGGTCACGGCAGAAACCCTTTAGCACAGAAATAGGTCAGCAGTGGCACAATGACACAATGTGTGGGCCCACAGCACGCCACAGCGAAATCATGAGGTTAGACAGGGGGCACAATGACACAGTGTTAGGTCAGGGCAGCAGCCACAGCAATCTTGGGTTTCAGGCAGTGGCCCCAATAAATTTCTGGAAAAGGGCAAAAAACAGGAGTAGGCCACAGGGGGGAAAAAATGACACAGTGGGGAACCGGGCAGCAGCCACAGCAAACCCTAAAGGTAGACAGGGGGCACAAGGGAAAACAGGTGTAGGTCAGGGGCAGCGGGCCACACCCAGAAAGCTTGAGGTCAGACAGTGGCAAATGACACGTGTTGGAACGGCAGCCCACAGCAGCAGCTGAGGTAAAGCCCAAAGGGCCCACAATAAACAAGAGGTGGAGGCACGGCGGGCAGCCCCCACAGCAGCATGAGGTCAGGCAGGGGGCACAATGCCCATTCGGGAAAGGTGACAAACACAGGAGTTGGCCACAGAGGGGGGACAATGACACGTGTGGGGGATCAGGGGCGCCGCCACAGCCAGCATGGGGTCGGGCGCAGTAAACACAAGGGGACATTCTGGAGGTGGAAAAAACGGGAGTGGGCCCCACAGAGGGGGACAATGACAAAGTTGGGGGGTCCGGCAGCAGCCACACCCAGAGCATGGAGGTCAAAACAGTGGCAAAATGAGAGGGTGGGGGGTCACAGCAGCACCCACAGCAGCAGCATGGGGGTCAGGTAGGGGCACAATGAAAACCTGGGGGGGGAAAAAAAGGGAGTAGGCCACAGAGGGGGACAATGACACAGGTGGAGGTCACGGCAGCGCCACCGCACCCACTTAGGTCAGACAGGGCACAATGACACAATGTTGGGTCACGGCAGAAACCCACACGCAGCAGCATGAGGTCGGCGGGGGCACAATCACTTCGGAGGGGGAAAAAACCCGGAGTGGGCCAAAGGAGTGGGACAATGGACACAGGGGGAGGTCACGGCAAAAGCCAAGCACAGCAGGGTCAGAGAGTGGCCCCAATGACACAGTTTTTAGGTCACGGCAGCAGCCCAGCAAAAAGGAGAGGGGGAAGGGGCCAGACGGGTGGCACAAGGACAAAAGTGTGTAGGTCACGGCAGCACCCCACAGCAGCGTATGGGGACGGGGCAGTGGCACAATGACTTTCTGGGGTTTGGCAAAAAGAGGGGGAAAGGCCAAAAGAGAAGGACTTAAACCACAGGTGGGGGGTCCCCGGCAGCAGCCACACCAGCAGCAAGAGGTCAGACATTTGCACAATTACACATGTGTGGGTCACGGCAGCAGCATGAGGCGGAAGTGGCACAATGACACAGGTGAAAGGTCAGGGAAAGCAGCCACAGCGAGCAGAGGTCAGACAGTGGCACAATGCCCAAAATTTTTGTAGGTCACGGCAGCAGCCACAGCAGCTCAGGGTTAGACAGGGCAAAATTTTGCCCACGTGGGGGTAGGTCACGGCGCAGCCACACACATCATGAGGTCGGGCAGTGGCCCCAATTTGACATTCTGGAGGTGGAAAAAACGGGAAAGGGGCCCACAGAGTGGAACTAGGGACCCATTTGTTTTTGGTCACGGCAGCAGCCCCCAAAAACAGCATGAGGCAGACAGTGGCACAATTACACAGTGTGTATGTCACGGCAGCAGAAGAGGTCGGGACAGTGGCACAATGCACAGTTTTGTAGGTCACGGCAGCCCCCCACAGAAAGCACATGGGGGGTTAAAGACGTGGCCAAGGGAACACGTGTGTAGGTAAACGGCAGTGCCACGCACCCAGCATGAGATCAGGCGGGGCACAATCACTTTTCTGGAGGGGGCCCAAAAACAGGAGTGGGCCCAAAAAGAGGGGGCCCAATGACATTTTTGTGGAGGTCACGGCAGCGGGCAAAACCCAGCAGCATAAAAGGTCGGGGACAGTGGCACAATGACAAAAGTGGGAGGTCAGGGGCAGCAGCCAAGCGCGCATGAGGTCGGGACAGGGGCCCACAATGACAAGTGGGAAAGGTCAAGGCAGCAGCCACAGCAGCAGAAAGGGTCAGGCAGGGGCACAATGACATTCTAGAGGTGGGCAAAAAACAGGAGTAGGCCACAGGGGGGGACAATAAACACATGGGGAGGTCACAGCAGCAACCACAGCAGCAGCATGAGGTCGACAGTGGCACAATGACACAGTGTTTGGGGGCACAGCAGCGCAGCATGAGGTCAACAGTGGCACAATGACAAAGTGTGGAGGTCACGGCAGAAAGCCAAGCAGCAGATGGGTCAGGCAGGGGCACAATCACTTTCCCTGGAGGTGGAAAAAACCCAGGAGTACCCCCAAAGAGGGGGACAATGCACAGTGTGGAGGGGTCACGGCAGCAGCCACAGCAGCAGCAGGGTTTCAGCCCCAGTGGCACAATGACACAGTGTGTGGGTTAAAGGGCAGCAGCAGCATGAGGTAAAGAAAAGGGGCAAAAATGACATTCGGAGGTGGAAAAACAGAAAGTACCACAGATGGCACAATAAAGGGGGTGGAGGTCACGGCCCAGCCACAGCAGCAGCATGGGTCAGGCGGGGCAAATGACATTCTGGAGGTGCCCAAACACAGGAAAAGGCCACAGAGTGGGAAAAAGAAACGTTTTGGAGGTCCCCGGCAGCACCACGAGCAGCTTTAGGTCGGGCCCGGGGGCCACAATGAAAATTCTGGGGGTTTGGCAAAAACACGGAGAAAGGCCAAGAGGGGGGCAATGACAAAATTTGTGGAGGTCAGGCAGCAGCCACGCAGCAGCTGAGGTCAGAAAAGTGGCCCCAATGACACAATGTGTAGGTCACGGCAGCACCACAGCGCAGCATGAGGCCGGGCGTGGCACAAAAACATTCTGGGGGTGGAAAAAAACAGGGTGGGCCCACAAAAGGGGGCCCCCCAATTTGACACAGGGGTGGGGGTCACGGCAAAAAAGCCACAGCAGCAGCATGTCGGGCAGGGGCCACAAGAAAAGTGTGTAGGCACGGCAGCAGCCAACAGCAGCATGAGGTCAGACAGGGGCACAAGGCACAGTGTGTGGGTTTCAGGGCACGGCCAAAAAAAAAAAAAAACAGCAGTATGGGGGACAGGCAGTGGCCAATGCTTTGGGGGGAGGGGGGAAAAAAAGGGGAGTGGGCCCACGAGAAGGACTTTGGGCCCCGAAGTGTGGGGGTCACGGCAGCAGCCCGCAGAAAGCATGAGGTCAACAGTGGCAAAATTACCCCAGTTGTAGGTCACGGCAGAAAGGCATAGGCCCAACAGTGGCACAATGACACAGTGTTTTGGGTCACGGCAGAAACCAAAAAAGCAGCAGCATAGGTCAGACAGTGGCACAATAAACACAGTGTTTTTGGTCACGGCAGCACCCAACAGCAGCAGCAGAGATAAAGGCAGTGGCACAATCAATTCTGGAGGGGGCAAAAACAAAAGGTGGGGCCACAGAGGGGGGACAATGCCCCCAGTGTGGGGGTTTAGGGCAAAAGAAAACAGCAGCAGCATGAGGTCAGAAAATTGGGAAACAATGACAGAGTGGGGAGGCCGGCACCCCAGCCACGCAGCAGCAGGGAGGTCGGGGACAGTGGCACAATGACACAGTTTTGGAGGTCAAGGCGTAGCCCAGCAGCAGCATGAGGTCAGGCAGTGGCAAAATTGACATTTTTGGAGGGGGGGCAAAAAAAAGGATTAGGCCACAGAGGGGGGAACAATGACACAGTGGGGGAGGTCACAGCAGCAACCACAGCAGCAGCATGGGGGTTCAGCAGGGGCCCAAAAAGAAACAGTTTTTGTGGGTCACCCCAAGAAAACCATGAGGTCAACAGTGACAAAATGACACAGTGTGGAGGTCACGGCAGCAGCCACAGCAGCAGAAAGGGTCGGGCGGGTGGCAAAATTTAAACATTCTGGAGGTGGCAAAAACAGGAGTAGGCCCCCCAAAAGTGGGACAATGACACAGTGTGGGGGTCACGGCAGTTTCCCACAGCAGCAGAAATAAAGGCCCAGACAGTGGAACAATGACACAGTGTGTAGGTCACGGCAGCAGCGCATGAGGTCAGACAGGGCACAATAAAATTTCCCTGGGGGTGGCAAAACAGTAGAAAGGCCACAGGGGGCCCCAAAAATGACAGAGAGTGGGGGGTTGAGGGCCCGCAGCAGCTTTGAGGTAAGACAGTGGAGCACAATACTTTTGGGAGGTGGAAAAAACGAAATGGCCACAGAGTGGGGACAATGACACATTGTGGAGGCCCACGTGCGGGCCAGCCACAGCGCACCCTGAGGTCAAAAAAGTGGCAAAAATCACTTTCTGGGGGTGGAAAAAAAATGGAGTAGGCCAAAAGTGTGGCCACAAGGGACGGGAAGGGGAGGTGCCCGGCAGGGGAAACAACAGCTTGAGGTCATAGAGTGGCACAATGACACAGTGTGGAGGTCCGGAAACGCCAAGAAAGCAGCATGGGTCAACGGGGCCCACAATGGACATAGTGGGGAGGTGGGTGGCAATACCGGGCCCTGGTAAAAGGGATTGGTGGCAGAGGGGAAAAAACTGTCAGCAAAAGTGGGGGCAAAAGGGCGGGTGGGGGGGCTTTCAGAAAAAGTGGTTTGAGGCAGGTAGTTTAAACCCCAGATCTTTTTCTCACATTTTGGGGTAGGCGAAAGGCTGTTGTAGTCTAAACGCCTAAGGCCCAATTTGGTGTGTGGAAATCCTGGCCGACCCCAAAGCCTGATTCATCTTGACAAAGGCCAGTCGTTCCACATTTCCCGGTGGACAAGCGGGTTCCCTTGGGGAAAACGATGGCCCCCCCGCACTAAATACCCGCTTGATGCCCCCACTACTGGGGTGGGACAGTTTCCCACTGAAAAACTCGGAAGTTGCGGCCCCCAAAATCCATTTTGGGGTCCCCCAGTAGCCCACGGTTCTTCTAACTGGGGGGCAGAGTGCTTTTCCAAAGTAGGCCACCCCTGTTGGTTCGGGTTTCTGTTTCGGGTCCTGTTTGTGCGGCGACTCCCCTCCTCCCCAGGCGGGTGAAGGAAGTGCTCTTCATTGACCCAGTTTTTGGTTGCTTGCGTTGGGCGGGGTTACGCTGCGCCCCCCCCCCCCCTTTCCCCCCGGGCAGCCACGGCAGTTTTAATGTGAGCGTTTTAAAAACCCCCCCCGGTCAGACCTGTCATGGGGGGACGATGCCCCCCAGGGGCAGCCCCCAACTGACTAGGAGGATTTCCTTTTGTATTTATTTGTCCTCCCTCTAAATTTGCGGGAAAAAAAGGGGGCCCCCCTTTTGGCCCGGGGTACGGGGGCCCAATGGGTGGGAGCCAAAGTAAACCCTGTGCCAGATGTGACTATTCGGCTGCCCACTACCAGGCAAATAAGCATGCTGGGGGCCAAACTCCCAAAAAGGGCCCTTCCGGGGGGCCCCCTCCCTTCCATCCCACTTTTTAACGCCAGGTCTTCCCGGTTTTTCAGTTTCTTGTTTTCCTCATCTAAACCCTTTGCTCCCCCAGTGCTCCTCCCCTCCTCTCTTGTACCGGGGTAAAAATCCATTTCACTTCACCAGACAATCCCTTCCTGCTCCAATGCCCTCCCCCTCCATTTCATTTCCCCACCTGACCCCTTGGGGCCACGGGGATTATTCCCCCACGTCTCCACCCCCTGCCCAGACAGTTTTTTCAGCATCTTTTCCCAGGCCCAATGAAGCGGGTAAATGACGTTATTCATCCCTTTGCCTGGGGGGACTAAAAAAAAAAACGTCGCCCCTCAAAGGCCTAGCAACCCGGCAGGTGCCCGGCATGAGCTGCCACTGGTTTGAATAAAAGTTACCAGGGGAGTACTTCTGCCCTGCCTGGATCATAAAAAAACTTTAAGGGCCCCTTTTTTGTTCAAAAATTTCGGCCCCAACATGTGCGGCTGGAATTCCAACGGGGGGGAAACATCGCAAAATCAAGGGGGTTGGGGGGAAAGGCCCCGTTCTGCCGCGGGAAAACTCGGGAGGGGTTCCTGGCTTTTACGAATGGATAAAAGCATGCACATTTTCCGGGCCATTTTCAGAATGTTCTGAAGATCGGTTTGGAAAAGACTTCGGGAAACCCCTTTTCACAACCAGATTGAACAGGTGCGCCATGCAGGGGGGCATGGACCACCCTCCCGGTCCCGCGCGGACCCCAAAGTTCCCCCCATTGTCCTTTCACCAGGTTCCCGGGATTTGCGTTGGCGGGAGAAACCCCACCATCGATTTCTTGCGCATGACGGGAGCAGTTCCCCCCCTTGTGTAAACCGTTCGCCGAGGCAACCCAAAAGGTGTAAAACCCTGCGTGACCCGTTTGTCCCCCTACCCATGTGGTATGTTTGGAGATTTTACTTGTGGGGGGCCTCAGATGGTGGTGGAGGAGGGGGGAGGCAGAAAAATTGGGCGGGAGCCGCGTTTGACAACGTGGAGGAAAAAAGCGGCGTTTTCTGTCCAAGTTGTTGGTGTGCCGGGGCCGGAACAAATTAAACCCAGGGGGGTTTAAAGCCCATGTCGGGGCCCTTACCGTATTTTACGCTCCAGACGTCCACGCTACCGTGCCCCTTTAAAAAACAAACCAATAAGCTAAAGGGGATGGCCCACCTTCGTTCTCCCATATTTTTTGAAGTGTGGGACTCCCCTTTTTGGAAAAAAAAATTACGGTTTGGAAAAACTCCCCCACCCTGGGCTGGGCAAAAGCCATTAGTTTTTTGAACGGGGGCAGAGTCCCACCTTTTGGAAAAGGGGAGGGACTGCAGTACCAACAATTTGGGGACAGGAGCCGGCCCACCCTGTTTGCCCCTTTTGGAAGGTTTGGGAGGGCATACTTTTGTCTCTTTGCAATCCCCCTCGCTGAAGGGAGCGGGGCGCCATGAGTGCGGGAAACAGGAGCACTGGCCGGGAGATGATGTCAAAGAGAAACGGGCCCCCTTTTTTCCCAGATTGGTGGAGCCTTGACGGGTTTTTGAAAAGGCATGGCGCCACTGGGCGTGCTGCTGCAGCTGCTTTTTCTGCGGGGGCCCGGGTTGGACCACCACTTTCTGAGCCACTTTTCTCCCAGGCCCCCGGTTGGGAGCTGCATGTGTTACGCAGGGCTGGGTGCCAAAATTAGCCCCCTGGCTACGCTTCACTTTTTGCTTACAGATTCTACATTACCCTATTCGGCTCCCCCGGTGTCTTACCCAAAAAAACTGCCACACTCCCGAGTATCGGATTTTACCCCCAAACCGCTCCGCACGAGTGACTACTCCCGGGCCGCGCCTCGTGAGCCCCTGCCGCTACTTTCTTGGACCTCGAAGGGGCTTTTTACCCCGGGGCCCGCATGGCTCCCGACCTCACCGCTGCTATCCTCTGACTCAGGGCCAACACCCATTGCTGGCTGCGCCGCTGCCTGACGCGCAAGCTGAAGCCCCTTCTCCTGACGAGATGAAGCCCTGCCTACCCGGGCCCCCATGCGGGTCGGCAATCATCATCTATTTGTGTTTTATCGTCACTGTTTTCCCCTACACCGTCTTGGTATGCCGAGGCGACCCCTCACAAATGACCTCCCATGCCCTCCACATCTATATTTTTGCCCCACTGCAAGAAGAAATGGGATACTGGCCCCATTTCTTCGTGCAAGTAGCTGCGACTGAAATTGTTCATCCTCGCTATATATGGCGCTGGACCAGACCCCATAGTAGATTCTGGCTAGGGAACCGGATGGGCAGAGGCGGTTTGAAGACAGGTGGGGCCCCTGACCCCCTCCCGGGCCATGCCAATTAAGGGTTGTGTCTGAGTTCCCACCGATCTTGGTGGGGTTGTCAGTGTCACTGGGGAGGAAGTGAGACCAGTCAACCAATCAAGAACCCTGGGTTGCTATCATAAAACGGCCGCTAGATACAGTGGGATTGTGCCCTTTCCGAGTGACCCCGCTGGACGTCCCCTTGCGTGCTGCGACCTGGGCCTTTTTAAAGTTTTTGCCTCTGCCCCTCGCGGTGAAGAGCCTCCACCTCTCTGTCTGACATACTGTTTGTTCTAAAATTACAGACACTTTTATGGGAAATACTGTATATGATAAATACACACCCTTATTTGACTCCCCAAAATTTAAACCCCGTAACAAGCTTGGTAACCTTTGGGTATAAAGGCCTACAAATGGGGAAAGGAAAAAAAGACTTGTATGTGCGTTTAAAAACTCTGTTATTTTACTGAAAATAAAAGACAAACGGCTTAATTAACCTTCGGAATGAAATTTTGCACAGAATTTTGTTCTGTGGCAGTGAAAAAAAAAAAAGTTTCTTTTACTGAGTACAACTACAGAAAACGCTTAAATTTAAACCCCTGGTGTAAATTTTTCAAAAGAATTTGGAAAACCCCAAACATAGCTTTTTGCGTGTTACAATTGCGTGTTTTTTTTTCGCCACACAACAAGGAAAAAAATTTAAATTAAACCCTTTGCTTGTGAATTTTTGGGTACGGAAAAAAAGTAATATTTTGGGGGGTGAAAATTTCGGTTTTTTTGGAGTCACCACAGCTGAAAAACAACGCTTTTAAAAACCCTGGTTAATTGCGTCAAAAACATTGACCACCAAAACTGTAGCTTTTTAGCTGTTAAAATGCAGTGTTTTTTAGCCACACAACAAGAATAAAATTGAAATTTAACCTTTGTTTTTGAATTATGTTACAGGAAAAATGTTATATTTTGGCGTTGAAAAATGATGGTTTTTTTGGGGTCACCACAACTGAAAAACAACGTTTAAATTTAACCCTGGATGTAAATTGCGCCAAAGAATTGACCACCCAAACAAAAGGCTTTGTAGCGTTTTACAAGCAGTTTTTTTTTATGCCACACAACAAGAGAAAAATTGTAATTAACCCTTTCCCCTTTGTAAATTATGCTACAGGAAAAAATTATATATTTTGGCTTAAAATGACGGTTTTGGGAGCACCACGCTGAAAAACAACGTTTAAATTTTAACCCCGGGATTTAAATTTCGCAAAAGAATTAGCAACCACAAATACTAGCTTTGTCGTGTTACAATTGCGTTTTTTTCTAGCCACCAAAAGAAAAAAAAATTGAAATTTAACCTTTGCTTGTGAATTAGGCACGGGGGAAAATGTATAATTTTTTGGCGGTGAAAATCAGGGTTTTCTTGGAGTCCCCCAGAGCTGAAAAACAACGCTTAATTAACCCCTGGATAAAATTGCGCAAAAAGAATTGAGCAACCAAAAAACTACTAGCTTTTAGCGTGTTACAAATGCGTGTTTTTCTACGCCATACAACAAGAGATAAAATTGTAATTAACCTTTTGCTTGTGAATTGGCACAGGAAAAAAATTTATTATTTTGGCGGTGAAAATGCGGTTTCTTGGAGTCACCACAGCTGAAAAAAAAGTTTAAATTTAACCCCCGGGATGTAAATTGCGCCAAAGAATTGAGCCCCCACAAATAGACTTTGTAGCGTGTTACAATGGAAATGTTTTTTACGCTACACAACAAGAGAAAAAATGTAAAAAATTTCGCTTGTGAATTATCCCTCGGGAAAAAAATGAATTTTTTGGCTTTTAAAAATGACGGTTTTTTGGGGATCACCCGGGCTAAAAAACAAAATTTAAAATTAACCCTGGATGTAAATTGCCCCCAAACAATTGACCCAAACCACAAATAGGTTTTGAGCGTGTTAAAAGGGGGGGTTTTTTTTTACGCTACAAACAAGAGAAAAATTGAAAATTAAACCTTCGCTTTGAATTTTGGACAGGAAAAATTTAAAAAAATTTGGCATTAAAAATGACTTTTCTTGGGAAAAAACCAAGCTAAAAAACAACGTTTAAATTTAAACCCAGGGATGTAAATTTGCCCCAAAACAAGACCACCAAAAACTAGTAGTTTTGTAGGGTTTACAATGGCGGTTTTTTACGCTACACAACAAGAGATAAAATTGTAATTAATTTTCGCTTGTAATTATGCTCAGGAAAAATGTTATTTTTTTCGTTGAAAATACGGTTTTTTGGGAGTCACTACAGCGAATAACAACGTTTAAATTTAAACCCCCTGGATGTAAATTGTGCCAAAGAAATGAGCACCAAAAATGAAGGGGAACTGTATTGTAAAAAACACTGTTTCTTAAAAGAAACAACAGGAAAAATTTTGATCCCCCCCGGATATTCAAAGTGCTGTGAGAAATAGGGTTTAAATGTTATGCAGCTGCAGTGGACGCACCTGGATTTCAGATCCAATCCCCAAAAAAAAAAATAAAAACGGGAAAAAAAAAAACAGTCTCTGACACAAGGAACACCCCACAAAAAACGCGTATAAAAATCAGTTCTTCAGTAACAATCAGCCCCGGGAGCACCCTTTCCCCGCATACGTGAGAGCGGATGAGCTCCCAGCTTGCGCCCATTATATAGTGCGGGGACATCACAGAACCCCCCGGGCCTGATTGGCTTCATTTTCACATTCATGCAGGCTATTCTTCCTCCCCGGTGTTTGCCCCATTTAGCGCCTGTGCCCTTTTATCAAACAAAACACACTTGTTCCCCCGAAGTCTCCCCAAAATTACTTTGTTTTGAACCAAGTTTTTTCCCGAAATTTTAAAAAGGATTCCACTTCGTTAGAAACAATTCGCCCATCCAAGGCAATGCTTAAAAATGCAGAGGGACTTAGCTTGGTCTTCTACAATCTTTATTTGTAGACCGCACATACTGCCGCCCGGCTTGAATCGTTTTATCTAAAAATTCCCTTTCACTTACATTGGCAAAACTGACCAAAAAACTGACAGGAAGGATAAAGTCATGGGAGCGCCCGCTGGAAAAAAAACAAGCTGAGTCCTACCCTAGCCAAAGAACACGTATAGGTTCCCGGGGCCCCCAGAACGCAACACAGTAAAGGGGACGATGGCAATAGCCACACCAGGGAGGGGAAAATAAAAGTGGGCCCCGGGGAATTTCACCAAGCCCCCCCGAAAAAGGGGGATGGATTTGCTGCAGGGGGAGTCTACTAAGTGTTACATCTGCCCGTGACTTGCTTGGGGTGGCACCCGGGGTGTAGCGAGGTACAAAATCGTAAGGCAAACCCCGGAGGGGGGGGACAAGCAAAAGGTCGGGAAAACCCCGGGCCCAAAGACGGACCCCAAGAGGTACAGTACATGGATAAAACGCCGGGGGCTCAAGGGGAGGCGGATTTTCCGGGTCTTAATTTGGACAAAACGTTTCCCTTTTTTCCTTCATACTGAAAAAATTTTTAAACCCAACCCAAATTTTTGCAAAATTTGCTTGAATTTTCCGTATTCCATTTTGTACAAAAAATCCTTTCACTAAGGGGCCCCAAATGAAAAATAAGCACCAAAACATTACCTGTATTTGGGGAAACTATTTTAATTTCCTTTACGCTCCCTTTTTAAAAAATTTTGGTGCCCACGCAAAAACGGGAATAAAAACTATAAACTTTAAAACTTCATAAAAAACCCTGCGCGGGAAAACTTTTTTAAAGGTTTTAAATGAAGAAGTTTATGGGGGGGAAGAATTCCCTTGGCCAAAAATGGAACTTTAGCAAACTGACTACGGAGGTTTTCTCTATATTTTTTGGGAAGGTTTTGTCCCCCCCTGCACAGCGGGAAAAAAGGCTTCCATTTTGGACCGGTAGCGGGGGCCCAAAGAAGGTGCCAGAATTTATCGCTTCCCGGGATGGGGGACTATTGGGCTGTTCACTACCCCCATCCCAACCAGCATCGGGGCAATGTGCACAAGTGATTCTGGGGCCCCTCCCTGCCCCCATCCCCACTTTTATACGGGCCCAGGGTGCTTGGGGGGCGGGGGGGACAGTGGCAAAAAAGGACAGAGTGTGGGGCAGGGCGGGAACCCCAAGCAGCACATGAGGTCAGAGAGGGCACAATAAACACAGGGGGTGGAGGTGAGGGCTTAACAGAAACAGAAAGAAATGAGGCCCGATGACACAGTTTTAAAGGTGGCAAAACAGAGGGGCCACAAAATTGGCACAATCACACAGTAGGGAGGGCAGCAACATCAGGAGCCCCACAGAGGGCACAATGACACATTTTTTTAAAGGTCACGGCAGCACCACAGCAGCAGAAAGAGGTAAAGACAGGGGCACAATGAATTCTGGAGGTGGAAAAAACCAGAGTGGGCCCACAGAGTTGCAAAATTTTGGACACAGTGTGGGAAATAAAGGGTCATCAACAGCAGCAGCAGGGAGGTCAGAGAGTGACCAATAACAGAGTTTTGGAGGTGGGCCAAAAGGGGGATTAGGCCACAAGGGGCCCCAATGAGAGAGTGTGTAGGTCACGGAAAAGCACCCCACACACCCGCATGGGGTTTTCCGGGACAGTGGTACAAAGACTTTCCAGGGGTGGGAAAAAACGGGAAAGGGGCCAAAAGAGACGCAATGAAAGAGTGTGGAGGCTTTCCAGCACCCACACACCAGCATAGGCAGACAGGGGAAAAACAATGACACAGGGGGGAAGAGGACGTCATTAACAGAGCAGCATGGGGTCAAAAGGGGACAATGACACAGTAAGGAGGCACAGCACCAGAAATAGCAGCGATGCATGGGGTCATAGAGGGCACAATGACAGAGTTGGGGGTGGGGGGCAAAAACCGGGCCCTGGTAAAGATCCCCTTGGGTAGGCAAAATGCAGAAACTGACAGCGGGATGTGTGGAAACAGGTGGGTGGGGGCCCATAAAAAATAGTGGTGAACAAGTATTTTTTGAACCCAGACCTTTTCCCCCAAAATTTTTAGGTGAGGCTTTATGCTGATTAATCGACGCCAAAGGGCATTGTTTGGGGAAAAACCGGGCCGATCCCAACCCGGATTCAATTTTGACAAAGGTCAGTCTTTTCCACTTTTTCCCCGTGGACAAGCGGGTTCCCTTGGGGAATCGATGGCCTCCCCCGGGCCTGAACACCCGCTCTGAGGGACACCCCTACCCCGGGGGAGGACAGTTTTCCCCAGTGAAAACTCGGCAAGTTGCGGCCACACATCCATTTTTGGCTGCCCATAAGTCCAGCGGATCTTCAAAACGGGGGGCAGAGTGCTGCCCCAAGTAGGACACCACCTTTTTGGTTCAGGTCTCCCTGCAGGGCCCTGGCAGGTCCTCCCTGCTCCCGCTGGTACTGCCCCCTAACTAGGGGGTTTTTAAAAGGAAGCGGCTCTTCAGTGACCCAAAACTTAGGTTTCTGCTGATGAGCGGAACTCCCCCCCGGCAGTAGTACGTGAGCGCTGAAAAACCCCCCCCGGAAAACCTTCGAGGGGGGACAACCCGCAATAGCAGCGGCAAACTGCTCGGAGGTTTTCCCCTATAGATTTGGGGTTGTCCTCCCTCTAAATAGCTGGGAAAAAAGGCTCCCATTTTGGAGGGTAGCGAGGGTCCAATGGGTGGAACCAGAAGTCCCCCCTCTGCCGGGGATGCGCTATTGGCTGTCACACCCCAGGCAAATCACATGCTGCGGCCATCTGCACAAGGACTCCGGGGGCCCCTCCCCTCCATCTCCCTGTATACGCCACGGTGTTTTGGGGTCTCTGCCTCTCTTCCTCATCCCATTACCTCCAGCTGCTCCTGCTCCTCCCTCTTGTCCCCTAGGAAAAAAATCCACTCATTTACCAACAAGCTTTGCTCCAATGTCCTCCCCCCATTTCATCCCCCCCGGATCATGTGGCCACAATGTAGTCGCCACGTTCCATCCCCTGCCCGACAGATTTTTTCGGGTCTTTTTTCCAGGAAGAAGCAGGGGAATGAGTTATTCATCCGTAGTCCGGCGACTGACAAATAATTTGGCCCCTCAAAATGGCCTCAACAAACGGGGTGCCATGCATGAGCTCCACTGGCTAAAATAAAAGTTACACAGGGGAGTAATCCTGTCCGCCTGGGGTCATCAAAAAAATCGTTCTGGCCTTTCTCTGTTCATACAGCGGTCCAACATGTGAGGTGGGTTCCAAAGGGTGGAAACACACATATCATTGTGTTGGGGGGGGCCCTTTGGGCCGCAACTCAAGGAGGGTGTTCCCGGGTTTGTAGGGAATGGGTGAAGTGCATGCACAGTTTCTGGCCCTTTTTGAATCCTGAAGATCGGTGGGAAAACTTCAGGAACCTTTTCACAACCCGATGAACACTGCGCCATCGGGCGCTGGGCCATCCCTTCCGGTGCCGCAGAACCATGTTTTCTCCCATTGCCGTCACCCTGGTTCCGATTTTCAGTTGGGCGGAGAAAGGGGACACATCGATCTTTGCTGATGAAAGCGGGGCAGTTCCTCCCCCTATGTGACTTCTTCGCCAAGGCAAGCAGTGTAAAATGCTGGCACCCGGCCCCAACATGTTAAAGAGGAGAGTACTTTTGGAGGCTGAAGATGGGGGTGGAGGAGGAGGGGAAGGGGACATTGGCGCAGGGGCGCATTTTACAATGTGGAGGAAAGCGGGTCCCTGTCCAAGTTGTTGGTGTGCCTGGGCAGGAAGCAAAATTTCCCCCCGGGTGGGCCGAAAAGGGAAAAAGAAATGGCCCTAACCGTATTTTACAGCCCCAAAGAGGTCGCGGGGGCCGTGCCCCCTTGGGAAAAAACCGATAAGCTCAAGGACTGGCCCCCCTTTCTGTTCTACATTTTTATGAAGGCTGGAAACCCCTTTTTTTGGAAAAAAAAATTTAACGGCTTGGAACTCTCCATCTCAGCTGGGGACAACCCATTAGTTCTCTGAACGGAGAGTCCACCTTTTTTGGAAAAGGGAGGGATTTGCAAAACCAAAAAATTTGGGGGACAGAAAAAGGTCAGTTTGCTGCACCTTAGGATTTTTTGGAAAACCTATCTGTTTTTCTTTGCAACCCGCCTAAACTAAAAGGACTGTGGCCCATGGGGACGAGGACCAGGGCTTTGGGGCCCGGGGAAAATGGATGTCGAAGAGAAAAAAGCTCCCTTTTTGCAGAGGGGGTTGGGCCTTGACTGGCTGAAAATGGAGGGCGTGCCATGGGCGCTGCAGCTTTTCGTTGCGCGGCGGCAGGGTGGGCCACCACATCTGACCAAAGTTTTTTTCCCAAAGGCCCCCCGGAAGGGACGCTGCATGTGTTGACGTGGGCCCTGGTGCCAACCCTTAGCTTTCCCGGGCCGGCTTCACTTTCTTCCCACAGATTCTACATATACCCATTTTTCACTCCTCCCGGGGTTTAGCAAAAAAAACGCCCCCACCGCCCAGTACGGATTTTTTTGCCAACGCCCCCCGCACCCCAGGGACTACTTTTCCGGCCCGGCCCGGTCGCTGAGCCCCTGTGCCGCAAAATTTCTTGGACCGCGAAGTGGGGGTTTTTTTACCCCCATGGGCCCCTTGAACCCTTTTCCCCCCCCTCACAAAATGCTGCCCATCCTGCTGACCCCCCACCCGGGCCCAAAACAAACCCCCGTTTTTTTGCGCCCCCTGGCCCGACGCGCAAACTGACCCCCCTCCCTTTTTTGACGATGATGAAGCCCTTTCCTCAACCCGGGTCCCAAAGTGCCCGGGCGGCTACATCATCCCTCTTTTTGTTTTTTCATCGTCACTGGGTGTCCCCATCCCCTGGTCCCTTTGGGAAAGCCCGAGGCTGGGCCCTCACAACCCTGCCCCCCCTTTCCACTCTCAAAATCTATACTTTGCCGCCTACGCAAAAAGCAGGGGATATTGGGGCCCCCTTTTTCGCTGCCAAGTAGCTGCTGGTTTCCCCCCCCCCCAAAAAGTTCATCCCCGGGTATATTTGTGGCGCTGAGCCCCGGGCCAAAAAATTTGTAGATCTCTGGCTGAGGGGAAACCGGGTGGGGGGAAAAGGGGGGCGGGGGGTTTAGGCAGGTAGGGCCCGCTGAACCAAATCCCCGGGGCCTTTCCAACTAAAAGGGGTTTTTTTCTGACATTCCCACCGACTCCCCGGCTGGGGTTTTCAGATGTTTTTTTTGGGGAAGTTTGGGTGAAAAGTCAACCAATCCCAAAAACCATTGGTTTGCGATTCAGTAAAAACGGCCCCTAGATGGGAAACGGAGTTGTGGCCTCACCGAGTAACCCCCCCGTGCACGTCCCCTTTTCGTGGGGGACCTGGGGGCCCCGGAAAGGGTTTTTGCCCCGCCACCACCAGGGGAAGAGCCTGCCACCCCCCTGTCTGACTAAATGTTTGTTCTTTAAAAATTTAAAACCCCTGTTTATGAAAATATCTTTATATGATAAATAAAACCCCCTGTATTTGACTCCAAATTTTAACCCCGTTAAAAACTTGGTAACCCCTTTGGATATAAATTGCGTCCACAAATGGCAGGAAAAAATTGACTTGTATGTGCGTTTAAAAACTCTGTGCATTTTAATGAATATTAAAAGCAACAAACAGGCTTAATTAACCTTGAATATGAATTAGCTACAGAATTTTTCTGTGGCGGTGAAAAAACAAAGTTTCTTTTACTGAGTACAACTGCAGAACAAAGGCTTAATTAACCCCTGGATGTAAATTGCGCAAAAGAATTGAGCAACCAAAAACTACGAGCTTTGTAGCGTGTTACAATGGCGTCTTTTCTGCGCTACACAACAAGAGAAATTATTGTAATTAACCTTCGCATGTGACTTATGCTTCAGGAAAATTGTTTTTTTTTGGCGGTGAAAAAGACGGTTTATTTTGTCTTATACGAAGATATTTGTTATCCCTATTTAAAACAGTTTGTTCAAGGTTGCTATAATAGGGATTTCCCCAATTTCCCCAATTGCATAGATACTAAAAAAAGTACGTGAGGCAACCAAATTTTTATATATAAAATCTTCAAACTTTACTTGTCAAAATATAAAACATATTATGCCCCATTAGGCTTCCCGCACAATTTTTCTATCCTTATTACAGGGTAGCAGAACAACGCTCATTCCATTTTTTGGAAGTAGATAAAGTCCTGTATAGGTACGTTTTGTAGAGGAGTGGAGCGGCTCCACTCCTCTACAAAACGTACCTATACTACGAGCTTTGTAGCTTGTTACAATGGCGTGTTTTCTACGCTACACAACAAGAGAAAAATTGTAATTAAACCTTCGCTTGTGAATTAGGCTACAGGAAAATTTTTATTTTTGGCGGTGAAAAGAGGGTTTTTTTTTGGAGTCACCACAGCAAAAAAAACAGCGCTTAATTAAACCCATGGATGTAAATTGGCAAAAGAATTGAGCAGCCAAAAATGAAAGTGGTATTTGTATTGTAAAAACGCTGTTTCTTTAAATGAATACAACAGGAACTGGCTTAGATCCCCCTTGGATATTCAATGTGCTGTGAGCAGATAGCATTAAAATGTATATGCAGCTGCAGTGGACGCACACTGGACTTCAGATCCAATACCCCAAAAAATCAGAAATAGAACATTAAGAGAAGCAGTCTGAGACAAGCTGAGACACCCCACAAAAATCGCTGTATAAAAATCAGTTCTTCAGTAAGAGCTATCGCTATCAGCAGCCCCTTCCCTATTCATTTACAGTGAGAGGAGTGTGAGCTCCCAGCGTCGCGCCCGGACTTATATAGTGCGGTGACGTCACAGAATCCCGCCGGTCTCTGATTGGCTTCATCACTGCACATGTCATGCTTTGCCCCATGTAACGCCATGTGCTCGCAATCAAAAGCACACTTCGTTCACCCGAAGTACCCCAAAGTTCGACTTCGTTCAGAACCGAAGTTTTCCTGAAATCTAAACGAATTCCACTTGTTAGAATCAATTCGCCCCCCTCTAACCCGCCATCTCTTGTCTGACATCTGTTTGTTCTAAAATGTACAGACTCTGTTTAATGAAAAATATTGTATATGATAAATACACACCCCGTATTTAACTCCAAATAACCCCCTAACAAGCTTGGGTAACCCCTTTGGATATAAATTGTGCTTGACAAATGGGCAGGAAAAATGTACTTGTATGTGCCGTTTAAAAAATCTGTGTATTTTAACTGAATAGAAAAGCGAAAACAGGGTTAATTAACCTTCGGATAAAAATTATGCTACAGGCAAAATTTCTTCTTTGGAGTTGAAAAAAAACGTTTCTTTTAAATGACTACAGCAGAAAAACGCTTAATTAACTCTTGGATCTAAATTGCCCAAAAGAAATGAGCTGCCAAAAATTACCAGCAATGTAGCTTGTTATAACGACGTGTATTTTACTGACCACAACAGCAGAAAAACACTTAATTAACCTTTCGGTATGAATTATGCTACAGGCAAAATTCTTCTTTGGCGTTGAAAAACCCCTGTTTCTTTTACTGAACCACAACAGCAGAAAAACACTTAATTAAACATTGGATCTAAATTGCGCAAAAGAAAAAGAGCTGCCAAAAATTACCCCGCTATATAGCGTGTTAAAACGACATGTATTTTTTCTGACCACAACAGCAGAAAAAAACTTAATAACCTTTCGGATTATGAAATTATGTAAAGACAAAAATTTCTTCTTTGCATTGAAAAACATGTTTCTTTTACTGACCACAACAGCAGAAAAAAAACACTTAATTAAACATTGGATCTAAATTGCGCAAAAGAAATGAGCTGCCAAAAATTACCAGCTATATAGCGTGTTAAAACGACGTGTTTTTTTACTGACCACAACAGCCCGAAAAAAAACTTAATTAACCTTTCGGATTATGAATTATACTACAGGCAAATTTCTTCTTTGGCGTTTAAAAAAACCCCTTTGTTATACTGACTACAATAGCACAAAGACGTTTAAGTAGCCCCTTTGGGTAATAAATTGTGCAAAAGAAATAAGCAGCCAAAGATTAACTGGTATTTGGATTGTAAAAACACAAATTTTTTAACTGAATACAACAGCAACAACAGGCTTAGATAACCCTTGGTTTTTCAATGTGCTCCAGAATGGCAGATAGCATTAAAATTTATATGCAGCTAAATTGGACGCACACTGGACTTCAATTCCAATACCTCACAAAATCAAAATTAGAACGTAAGAGAAGCAGTCTGTGAGAAAATCTGTGACACCCCCCCAAAAAACCGTTGTATAAACGGTCTTTCTTTTGTGTGAGATCGCTAATACTGGAGCTGCAGCAGCTACAACACGGCACAGAGAGAGATGTGAACTGCAGCGTCCGGGGTCTGGACTTATATAGTGCGGTGAGGCCACAGAAACCCGCCGGTCCTGATTGGCTTCACTCTGCCCTGTTATAAGAAATACAGAATTTTGAATAATGAAATACTTATAATGAGGTATATTTTGGTATGATATATAGAAGGTATTTCAATTGTACATCTAAGATGGAGGCTCTAAATGAATCACATGGCAGTTTAGACTGGTTGTCCCGATGCCTATCACTTGCTAATTAAGGGAAAACAATAGGGCACCGGATAACATTTTAGAACCTGGCCTGGTAGATGATGGAGCACTAAAGGGCTGGAGGCCTCATGGGTAAATGGGGGCAGGTATCGTCTTGAGATGTGGGCAGGTATGGGCTATAAAATAGACCAGCATGCTCTTGGACAGCCCTTTTTTTGTCTCTTTGTCCCTGGAGAGAAACGAGCATAAATGGTATGGTGAAAATGGGATCAGCTGAGTATGTGCACCATTCGTGACCTGGGCAAAATCACAAGACATGTCAATGTATGCCAAGATCCTTTGAGTTTGCACATTCCCTTACAATCTCTCTACCGCTCTGCCCCCCAATTTGAAATTTTATACCAAGTTAGCACAAATACATTCCCTGGGAAATTTAGAAGGGAAGGTGTTGAAGGAACTTCAGTATCCACCAAAATTGATGATCCGGCATGACTCAGGGCAATGGAGAGCACCCGATTTTACATGTTGCGCTAGGGAAAGAGAAAATTACTTATGCAGGTGTGACATCATTGAAACTTTAGGCTCTACTTGTGGAATCCTACCTGGAGTGGAGGAGGAAACGAAACCAAAGTGGAGCAAATTTGTTCAGTTAAATTAAACCAGGTGGCGAATGATTTTGGTACGGATTGCTTATGTAGGGGAAGGTAAAATTTTGTTTGGTAACAAATGCGAGAAAGATGATCTATGGGGAAAACGGGAATGTCTTTTGGGCTAGCCCAAACTTTTGTTTTACACCAAACAAACATTACGAAAATCAACGGTCACACAGAGGTTCCAGTCCAGTCTCATTTTAAAAAAATTTTGCAAATACAAAATAAAACGAGGTATGAACAAAAAGGTTAAAAAATCAATACCTGAATTCCATGTTTCCAAATTTTCTACCCCTGACAATTGACATGCATTTTCTCATGGAAAGGACCCAAAGAACCCCATCATTCAAATGAGACAGACGACAAAAAAACTAACAATGGCGCTTATGGAATTAGTGCAAATATCATGGTGGGATTCAGTGAATAATGCAACACAACATCCATTATTTAGAGCGGCTTTTAAAGGACTTCTTATCATACAGACTGGACTTGTACTCTTTGGAGCATTTTTATTTTATAGAATGGGGAACCACTTTTGGGAACTTTTAAAAACTATTGTATATGTAAAATTTGATTGTGAGAGCTCTCTCTCTGAAGTTCGTTCGCTCTCAAGTGGGGGATGTAAGATATGCATAAATGTGAATAATCTGTAATGTGATTTATGAGGAAAAAGTGTATTTTTAAACTTATACTGTTATCGTCAATTGTAAATGGAGAATTTAAAGTATCACTGACTGGCTGGAAATGGTTTTATAGTTAATTGCAAGTGGTTAAATCAAACAGGATGTACACAGAGGGTTATTGCCTTAGGGCAATTGGAGTGCTCAAAGGCCCTTTTCATTACACAGAAGGCTTTTTTTCCTTTAGAACGAATTTTGCCCGGTTTAATAGGATGCAATAGGGGAGTTAATTGATGAAGAGTGCCCATACCTCATTTGCATGTGTCTACTGTATAACTTGCCCACAGGGGGAAAAGGTCTTAACAGGATAGACACAATAAACATAGTAGTGTTTATTGCCCAGGATTGATCACAGGAGAAATACCAGGATGAACACACAATAATCATAGAAGTGTTTATTACCAAAACTGATCAAGGAGAGAGATTGTTTCCTCTTAATGGTGGGAAAATTGAGATCAGAAGGAAAAAATTACATAAATATCCAGAGTTAGATGACTGAGGGAAGCACTCTTGGAGGGACTCTTGGGAACAGCCTTGGAAGGAGAGTGTTTTAGGAATCTCTTGGACAGTCCAGAAGGGACCTTTTCCAGATTGGTAGATATACTCATAGATCTCCATATATGAAATTATTGTTGTTGTTTGTTACACAGTTTGTGATATAATTGTTTGCAATTTCTGTGCTGGTTGCTGTGTTTTTCCCAGGGTGTGCTTTGAAAAAGGTTTATATGTTATGGGTAAAATATGTTTTTCCCTGTACTTGATTTATGACTTATAATCTTGTGTGGTGTATGATTTTAATGTTTTTACCCCATTGTACCCCATTTCATTCTGGATAATATATAATCTCTTTTAATACATTTGTTGTTGGAGTGCTTTTACTTGTGCTGACGTCCCTGAGAATCTAGGTGGGAATATTGTTGTTGTTCAATATTAATATTCAAGAATATTAATATTGTTAATAATAATAATTGATATTTCTTACAATGTCATTTAGTTTACTCCTTTCTTCCTCCCAGAGTTCTTTGCCCCATGTAACGCCATGTGCTTGCAGCCATTTTATCAATTAAAAACACGCTTCGTTCCTGCGAATCACCCCAAACTTCGACTTCGTTCATAATCGAAGTTTTCCTGAGATTCTAAACTAATTCCACTTCGTTAGAATCAATTCGCCCATCTCTAACTATAATGAATAATATTTACAAAAATGTGACAGGTGTGCTCACTTTTGTAAGATACTGTATGTCAGTTTATTAATATTTCTGGAATGCTTTGGGTGCACATCCCTCTTCTTATCACGGCACAGAATCTTGAAAGGATTAAGATTCTGACTTGGCCATTCCAAAGCTTACATTTTCTTCTTCAAAGATTTTCTTGTGTTCTTTGGTAGATTTTGTTGTTGCATCATTCAATTTCCTGATAGATGTAGGTTCCAGCTCTGGAGTACATGAAAATGTAAGGGTGGCAGTTCATGACATTAAATGGAGAGCCAGTCGCTCTTTTGCAAACTCTCCATTCTGTTCTGAGATTTCTGAGCTTAGCTGGACTTGAAGCTCAGCCGCACTCAGAACTCAAATATAACATAACTTGTGTTCTGTGCTGTCACTTTCTAGGTCCTTTTACCGGGAAAGATGCAGGTCTCAGAGGTGGAACCCACACCCAGCAAAGCTTGATGGCCTATCCTAGCGTTATGCCAACAAAGTCTGTGGTGGGAACACCACTTTAATGTCATGAATTGCTGTCCTTAAATACCCCTGTAAAAAGTTTTGATACACTTTTTAATTCATTGTTTTCCATTGATTTCAGGCCCAAAACCAGCAAAGCAGCCTCAAATCATAATGCTCCAACTACCATGTTTTAATGGTTTGGATGAGATTCTGGTTACAGTGTGCATTTTTTTTTTCCAATCATGTTGTGCATTGGATCTAATATAATTCATTCTTGTACAAAGAAGACTTTTCAGAATAGTTGTGGACCAAGTGGAATTTGGCAAAACTGAGTGTACAAGAATGAAACTGCTTAGCACAGGTGCACAGCACTGTCTTTATCAATGGGAAAATACAGATAACCACGATTATTATTATTATTATTATTATTATTATTATTATTATTATTATTTTCTTGCAGCTATATTTGCCTTTGACATGTTTTTTAACATGTAAAATAATAATAATTTTTTATTGCTTAGCAATCCCTCATCAAACAATCAACAGAGTTCAGTCCTCTTAAAAACATTCAATGTCCCAGAAGATGTAATTTTCTGTTGTGGTACCAATTATAGGAAAAAAATCAATTTCTTCCTAAAAACTGTAAAATAAAGTTCATAAAGTAAATACCAATATTGTTTGGGCATTTATGGCTGAAAACAAGATCTCTGTTATAGAAAATAAGAAAAAAGAAATCAAAGAGAGAGCTTTGACTATTGCTTTGCCTCTTCTTCAAAATTACTACAAGTCAACTAAACTGAAGGCAATTTTTTATGAAATACTGCAAAACTTTCACTGTAGACTGTTTATATTGTAGAACACATTTGAAGAACATATGTCTTTATCAAAGGGGTTATCTATTCCATATGTATTTTTTGTGTACATAAGGTACAAAGGATATACACCTATAATTATGCAGCACAATTCTTCTTGTCCAGGTAATGGACAACACTTTAGAATCTGATGCACCATATGTTAAATTGATGGAGTCCTTTAAGTGCTGTTGGTATACACTGATGGATAAGGTGGATTAGGCATCATGTCATGGCTTTCAGCATAAGCAGAAAAAACATCCACAACACAGTCTTAGTTAGAGAGAGTAGACTTTTGCATAGAACAACCATAGCTTCAACAGCCTCAAACTAGTCAATTATTTCTTTATGAGCCATTCATTTGAAAGATAAGCTTTTAAAACTACATTTATGCTGTAGGCCATTCACAATTTTAACAGAATTTAATCAACTGATTGAAGGGGTTTCGGAGACCATACTTTCATGGTTCCCTGCCAGGTTAGTTTTTCCTGAAAAATCAGGTTCTCTTGATCAGACCATCCCTTAAGCTGCAAGATTGTGATCAAAGATGAGGATACCCTCTAAATAGTCAGAGTTTTATCTTTTAAATAAGTTAATACTAAGATTGCGGGATTATCATTTGTTTCTTTGAATTGTAGTAGGTAAAACTTTGACTGTTTAAAATTCACCTATGTTGTTTTACAGAAAAGTAATTAATAGAATCTTTTTATTATCATAGAGAACTGACTTTCTATTTTCGATAACCCTGTTCTACATTGACTAGGCTCCAATAAATATCTGACATAATAAAATATATACTCTTCAAATTCAAGTGTTTTGGCATTTTATAAGATTCTGATACTATCACATAGACCCATACTAATGCTAATGAAATAAAAAACTTTATTTGACTCTGCACATCCAAAAGCATTTTTTGAAAAAAACTTAAGCATAGGTGCACACTGGCAAGGCAATAACATATATCTATTCCAAATATCAGTGGCACACTAAAAACTAAGTAAAACATCAAAGGTATATAGGAATTTTTGAAAATGCATTACTGCTAATGAAATATGAAAACCTGGGATTCTTAGTTCACAGTTTTGATCAAAAATGTTTAAGCTCACCTCCCAATACTTGCTACTGAATAACCCTGCACCCTGCAACAAGCCAATGAGGCCGCCACTCCTCATTGGCTCGTTGCACTCCGCCTACCTCTTTTAAACCAGTGCAGGGTTATTCAGTAGCAAGTTCTTTTCACTCACTGAGATGTTGTAATCTTAACGGGCTCCTAGAGAGGCAACATTTTGGTGTTGGGAACTCACCTGTGCTGGGGTCCCCTTAACGCAATTGGGAGGTGAGCTTAAACATTTTTGATCAAAACTGTGAACTACGAATCCCAGGTTTTCATATTTCATTAGCAGTAATGCATTTTCAAAAATTCCTATATGCCTTTAATGTTAATGAAATGACAGAAGTTATAATTCTGAAAATATATTGGGAACTAGTTTTACGATATGGTATAGGAAGAGAAACAGAGTATATTCACTTTCCAAATATATAGTGTGTTCAAGGCGCTAAGAAATTGTAAAGTGCTGTGGAATATGTTGGCGCTATATAAATAAAGATTATTATTGTTATTAATGCTATTGGTGCAAGGAAACAATGAAGGAAACAAGCCTGTCACTCTGAAATAGATTTTTAGGCACCCACTGTAAGCAGTAGAACATGCATGTGTTGGTGTTTAGGGATAAAGTGAGCGTGTTTTATTGGTAATGTCATGGGTCGCGACGCAGCCCGAAGGACGGGCTGCAGGCACACCCGTGCCCCTGCCGGTCCCCTTGTGCCAGGAGGGAGTGGCGTTGCAGTCTGCATAGCAGGCCGCGGGGGCACTCTCCTGAGCACATCTGCTTACCGCACCACTCTCCTGCTTCCTCGCGTCCGTCAGCTGCTGGGCGCGCGCGTCCCCGCTCCCTAGGGATTTAAAGGGCCAGCACGGCGGTAATTGGTTGATTGCCGGGCGCTGAACCTATATATTGGCTCCACCTCCAGCATGCTCTCACCGAATCCATAGTGCCCATACTCTATGCGAGGAAGCCTTCTAGAATCACGGTTAGCCTTCTCCGTGTACCAGTCCTGTTTGCGCACGTCCTTCGACCACGAACCTTTGCTGCCTGCTCTGACCTTCTGGCCTGTCCCCGTTTACGAGTTTTTCTGCCGATTTTGTACCACGCTACACCTCGGCTGCCACAAGCGAGTCACATCGGGAGTAGCGACCTGGTGGAATTCCGCCGCAGCAAGTCCATACCGCCTTGCGGCGGGCTCTGGTGAATACCGGGACCCACTTAGACTCCGCTCCCTGGTGTGGCCCGTACCATCGCTTGCAGTGGTCCAGTGGATCCACTTCTACCAGTCGTTACAGTTGAATTCGGCCATGGATCCCACCAAGGTGCCGTTGCCCAGTGTTGCTGACCTCACCACCATCGTGGCCCAGCAAATGTCGCAACAAGCTCAGCAGCTGCATCAGCTGTCCAATATGGTGCAGTAATTCCTCTCCGCCCAGCCACACCAGCCACAGTCCTCTCTGCAGGTTACATCTTCGACTGCCGTGGTGACCGTCGGCCCCATGCTCCGGTTATTGCTGCCGACGAAGTTTGATGGGAACCCTAAATTGTGCAGGGGGTTCATCACCCAATGTTCCATGCACGTGGAACTTATGGCCAACCAGTTTCCTACAGAGCGCTCCAAAGTGGCTTTCGTGGTCAGACTTCTCTCTGGGAAAGCCCTGACCTGGGCCACCCCACTTTGGGACAGAAGCAACCCAGTGGCGTCCGATCTTCAGGCTTTTCACAACCTCTTTGAGGAACCTGCACGTGCCTCCAACGCCGAAACGGCTCTTCTGAATCGGCGCAAGGTGACTCCTCCATTGGGGACTACGCTGTGCAGTTCCGCACTCTAGCCTCGGAACGCTCGTGGAACAAGGCGGCCTTGTGCGCCTGTGCGCCACCTTCAAAAAGGGGCTCTCCACTCGAGTAAAGGATGTGCTGGCTTCGCGGGACTTGCCCTCGTCCCTGGGTGAGCTGATCCATCTGGCCACCCACATCGACATGCGTTTTCATGAGAGACAGAAGGAACGCCGTCAGGAGTGTGAGCCCTTCCGCAACCGCCGTCTGCCCCGTCTGACCCCAGTGTTCCAGAGACCTCCTCTTCCATCCCAGCAAATTGCTGCGGAGGAACCTATGCAGGTGGATAGAGCTAATTTGTCTCAGCAGGCACATACGTGACGATGGGAGAAGAACCTCTGCCTATTTTGCGCCAGCCTGGAGCACTTTCTTCGTGACTGTCCATTACGTCTGGAAAACGCACACACCTAGGCCACGTGGGAGAGGCGTCCCTAGGTGTGAATAGTTCCTCTTCTCGCTTGACCATGCCTGTACGGGTTGAGACTGGGTCCAGAGTGCAAATCCAAGTTCCCGCTTTTCTGGATTCTGGGTCCACCGGGAATTTTATGGACGCAGCCTTGGTGACGAAGCTTTGTATTCCACTGACTCGCCTTAAGAAGCCACTGGCCATTTCTTCCGTCAGCGGAGAACTCCTGAGGGACTCCATCCAATTCTGCACAGAGCAGGTGTTCCTGCATGTTGGGGCGTTACACAAAGAGAAGATCGTGTTTTATGTGCTTCCCCGCTCCTTTTCAGCGATCCTGTTGGGGCTGCCATGGCTGCGGTACCATGCCCCTACGCTGGACTGGAAAACGGGCAAAGTAACACATTGTGGACCAGACTGTCACTCCTGTTGGCTGGTAAAACCTCGCCTGGTGCCCCCCCGCTTGTCCATCGACGCCCTTAGAAACTTTACTAGGCCTATCTGTTGAATACCAGGACTTTGCGGATGTGTTCTCTGAGAAGCAGGCGGAAAGGCTGCCCCCTCATCGCCCGTACGATTGCCCTATTGACTTGCTGCCTGGTACGAGTCCTCCTCGGGGTAGGGTCTATCCATTTTCGGTCCCTGAGACTGAGGCCATGTCGGCGTATAACCAGGAGAACCTCAAGAAGGGCTTCATCCTTAAGTCCACTTCTCCATTCAGAGCAGGATTTTTCTTTGTGGAGAAAAAGGACGGCTTACTCCATCCCTGTATTGACTATCGTAGGCTTAACAAGATCCCCGTGAAAAAACGCTACCCGCTGCCACTTATCACGGAGCTCTTCGATCGGCTCAGGATTTTTTCCAAATTGGACTTTCATGGGGCCTACAATGTCATCTGATTCGAGAGGGGGATGAGTGAAAGACGGCGTTTAATACCCGCAAAGGGCATTTTGAGTATTTGGTTATGCCCTTCGGCCTGTGTGATGCTCCGGTAGTCTGCTAGGCGTTCGTTAACGAGATTTTCCGGGATCTCCTGTAAACCTGCGTCATGGTGTACCTGGATGACATTCTGGTCTTCTCACTGGACGCGAAGGCTCACTGTCTGCATGTGCGTCAGGTCTTTAGACGTCTGCGGGAAAACCGTCTATACGCCAAGCTGGAGAAGTGCCGGTTCCATCAAACCAGTCTGCCCTTCCTCGGCTACATTATTTCAGACAAAGGACTCCAAATAGATCCAGCCAAACTGTCCGCCGTTTTGCAGTTGCCTAGTCCAGTTGGCCTTCGGGCCATACCGCGCCTCTGAGGCTTTGCTCACTACTCCCGCCAGTTTAGCCCCCACTTCGCCTCGGTGGTAGCTCCTAGTGTGGCTCTTACTAAGAAGTCTGGCAACCCGAAGCAGTGGCCACAAGCGGCTGAAGACGCATTCTCCCGGCTTAAGACAGCATTCGCCCGTCTTATCGCGACCCAACACTGAAAAACCTTTTTCCTGGAGGTTGATGCTTCGGCGGTAGGAGCGGGGGCGGTGCTGACTCAGCGAGATCCCAAGGGCATCAGGTGTGGATTCTTCTCCAAGACCTTTTCTCCCGCCGAGAAGAACTACATGATCGGGGACCGCAAGCTCTTAGCCATTAAGCTTGCCCTGGAGGAGTGGCATCATCTTCTGGAGGGAGCTCGGCATCCAGTCACGATCTACTTGGACCACAAGAACCTTGAGTACCTTCAGACGGCCCAGCGCTTTAACCCTCGACAAGCCCTCTGGTCTCTCTTTTTCTCTCGTTTCAATTTTACCATCCATTTCCACCCCGCTGAGAAGAATATTAAGGCTGATGCCCTCTCCCGCGTCGCTGACATTTTAGGTTAGGAGCCCCCGCTGTGTAATATTATTCTTCCGGAACATTTGATTTCTGCGGCCCCAGTGGATCTCCGGCAGGTACCTCCAGGCAAGAGCTATGTGCCTCCTGCGCTTCGATGAAAAATTTTTCAGTGGGGACACTGCTCTTGGATAGCCAGAACCAAAAAAATTCCCTGATGGGTCAGCCACTGAAGTCCTATCAATAAACTCCAAAGAGACCAAAAAATGCACCAGACGTCCTAAAAGTGAGGCAGCCCCAACTCACATTCCAAAAACTCCAGCCGCCGAAATAATCAATGGACCGTCAGCATAAGTTTGCTTCTTTTTTGTGAAGTCAGCATGTACAAAAGAACTGCAACGTTTCGGCTCAAAGAAACACAGAGCCTTTTTCAAGCATAGTGATACAAATAAAAATTATGACCATATATAGGTTTAGTGCTAACACACCCACTTTGAAGCCAACCTGTTCCAGGCTTCTGTGAATAATTTTTTATGTAAATCACATAACATAACCCCAAACTTTATGTGCCTAAACAAAAAAATAAAAACAGTTCCAATATATCACAGAGAAGATTTCAAAGAAATTTACCTTGGAAGCCGGCTACGAATCAGTCACGCAATACCTGGCGTCTCAAGTTGTTACACTGCGCTTGACAACCAGTCCTGCGCATCTCATCGTAAGCCACCTCGTCATTGCTTACTGCGCATGACTGGTGTGGGCAAACGCACTTCAAACATAAATATAGATGCTCAACGTCGACTAGTGCGCAACGCTCAATGCCCAAACAGCACCAGCCAGCTGTCACAAGTGTAGCAGCGGATACAAGTCAAGACATACAGAGGCATGGTAAGGCAGTCTATTATCGCTTTCAGGAATAAGGCATAAACTCTCTTATATTATTTGGGATAGTCGGGCACCAGGGATTCTCAATGCTTAATATCCATCATCACCACCAAGGATCAGATATCATAAAAAATGAACACCAGTCCCTGGATATGATGGCACTGTTCCACCACCAAGCCACACAAATGTGTGAAATGGGGGGAAACGGTGAGGGATAATCATGGGCAACAATGTCCCTAACCCAAATTAACCAGGGGACTAAATCTATCTGGGACTATCCTAGCTTAAGAATTATCGAGCAAAAAATATCATGTACACATGGGCAGCGCCAATATTAGAAACACATTATATGAGATGCGAAATCATCCATCCCGGACCAAATCTTCGAATTTTATCCTATGGAAAACAAAGTATAAAATAATAATCGTGTATTCAAGTGGAACTGGTGTGTTAAAAAATTAAAAAACAATACAAGTATATAAACATCAATATACAAAAGGGCATTATATCATGTTGGTACTGAACTCCGATGTTGAGTCCATTCGGATATAATGAATTCAGTTCAAAAATCCATGGAGGTTCCTTTCTTAACAAAAACCTTTTTCACGATCTACCTCCCTTCTCATAACAGGAAACGTGATCAAATCACCCTAAATTTAAATTGTGAAATCGAATGATTACATTCATTTAAAATGACGTGCCACGGGTAAATCCGATCATTTTTCTAAGGATGGTACTTTTGTGATTTATTCATCCGCTCCCTAACCTCCATTGTAGTTTCCCCATAACATAGATCTTATACAAGGACAAAGTGTAATATATTTATTGCGTATTAGTATCGGCATGTATACCTTCCTCTGATTTTGATAGGCTTTACCTGGACATCGGGTGATAAAAATATCTCCCTTAATCATGTTGTTACAGTTTCTACTACATCAAAAGCAAGGAATAAATTTCCCAGCTTTGGGGGTGCTAGGAAGTTTGTCTCAAAAACCTAGTTATGATGAAGATCGACTTCAACTAACCTGTCCCGTAGATTTTTACTTCTTCCTTTATGACTTCATGGGGATTCTGACAATTCCACAAAGCTCTGGAAAGCCTTTTTGTAGAATGTGACACTCTTTCCTCAAAATCATAGATATTTTTGGACCAATCTTATGAAATGTGGAAACAAAGGGAATCCTCTTATTTAAGCTCTTATCTTGTGGAATCAAAATATCTGACCTTTTCACCTCCTTCACACGTTTTTTAAAACTGTTGAGAAGTGGTTTGGGATATCCCCTCTGGGATAAATTTGTTGAAAATCTCCTTCAATCTTTCCGTCTACTTTATCTTATTCTGAGACGATCTTCTCACCTTAATAATTTGACTCATGGTTTATGAGCTCTTTCATTGTTTAGGGTGGTACCGGTGACTATCATATCTCAGAAGATTGTTTCCTATCAGTCTCTTTCCACATAAAGATCTGTCTCCAATATATTACCTTTGTCTGTATTAACTTTCGTATCCAGAAATTCAATTGATGAGTGAGAAAAAAACCTTAGTAAACTTAAGGACCCACTCTAATCTATTCAGAAAAGTATGGGAACAAATCCAGTTCCTCCAACTGATCCAGTCCAGATCAAATAAATATACATCGTACAATGTAAGCCCACCAATGCAGGATGTGCTCACGCGAACCCAGAAATGGTATACAAACTCATCCCTCAAAGGGACTGATCTCTACAACTGGATAGAGTATGTTAGACTTATGTGTGGGGGCCACATTGGACCCCATGGCAGTGCCTCTCCTCTGGAGATAAAAATTGTCCCCATGGAGGAAATAATTCCTCCTGAGGACCGTCTCCAAGAGGGTGAGGATGAATTGTGAGTATCGCGGAGCACACCCCACATCGGTAAGTGCCCCAGAAACTGCAGATAGGCCTGCTACATGTTCAATTGACGTATATAACGAGACCACATCAAATGATACCAGACTACATCCATCAGGTAAAGAGACCGACCGTATCTTAGTCAAAAAATCCGATGTATCTTTAATATAGGAGGGTGCTGCCGTGGCAAAGGACCTGAGTACTCTATCCAAAAATATGGCTAGTTAACTAAGTATTGAACCAACGACAGAGACATCGTCTACCCGGAGGATCCTATCAGACTCTTGTGAATTTTAGGGAGAATGTACAGTACAGGGGTAACGAGGAACTGGTGATGTAACTTTAAGAAAATTTCCCAGCTTTTCATCTATGATGTTTTCACAGATTGCTCTATCCACAATATTATTGATTTCCTTCATGATACTAAATTTTGGATCCCCATTAAGTTGTATGTACACCTCCTCATCACTTATATGGTCTCTGAATCTCAAGATCATATTTTACTCTGTCCAAAGACCACGACAGCACCCCCTTTGTCCGCTGGTTTCACCACAATCAAAGGGTCTCCATTAAAACTCTTCCAGAGCCACTTTTTCACCAGTGGACAATTTAGCCTATTGATCTCTGCTGTTCCCTAGTTTTCTAATTCCTGTTCTGTAGTCAATTTATTGTACGTCTCTTACACAATGTGGTTGGACCTTGTGGGGGAGAAAAATTATCTTTGATTTAAACAAGTTCACTAATTTAACCATTACTATCCACACGTGTTCAGGTCAGACCCACCAGAGCCATATCTCTCCTTCCTATCATGGAAAAACACATTCAGACGTAATCGTCATAAAGAAATTTTTGTAGATCTATTTCAAAACTGAAACCAAATCAACTGGGAGCTGTTGGACTAAATGACAATCCTCTATTAAGTACACGAATCTGAAATTCTGACAAAATAGTGGAAGAAATATTTACAACCAAATTTACCTCATTATTTATTTCTGGGGATGTCTCCTGGTGATTGGTCTCACCACATTCTCTCTTTGTTTGTTCATCCTGCCTTTTTGATTCCTTTTTTTGTGCTCTGCGGTGTTTCCGACCGCCCCTCCTGAGGTTTCTCCACCTTCTTGTCCCCGAATCTCTAAAAAATCACGACCTTACGGATTCATCTGTTGATTCCGAATCCATTGTTGGTAACCACAAAATTAGGACGATTAAATATTGGATCCTTCTCCTGATGGAACACCCTGTTTCTGCTGACCTTGCCCAATTAGTCCTTTCTTCTCATAATCCTCAAGGTCCCTATGCCACTTATCCCTCTTCATTCTCTCAATCTCCACTCTATGTCTGGCTAGTTTTGAATCTAATTTTTCTTTAAATACATCAAAATCATTGGAGGATAACAATGCCTTTATCTGTGTCTCACAACCTTGAATGGTGTTATTCAAAGAGGAAAGTTCCTTCTGGAGATAATCTATATTCAATAACATGACCTCAAATGCGTACTTATTATTAATGGTCTCAAATTTTTTACAAAAGTCATCATCCTGTAAAAAAAATGTAGGACGTAGATTAGAACGAAGTCCTCTCGGTATCCGTTTGACACGAAATTATTCCATTAGAGTGTTAAGATGCAGTTCCACCGTAATTAGTCTCTTATGATCCTGTTCATACTTTCTTTTAAGAATGTCAATCGACGGTAATCTCAAAAAGGACACATCACATCTTGCATTATTCAATAATTTCTGAACTTCCTCCTCTGTATACAGATATGTACTCACATACGCTTCACTCACGGATGTAGTAATTGGACAGGGGTTCTGTAGATTGTCCATATTTGGATTATCCCCTCGTGCACGATCCCCAGGCTCCATATCCAGAACAAAAAATCACAGATGGGTCAGCACTGAAGTCCTTTCAATAAACTCCAAAGAGACAAAAAATGCACCAGACCGTCCTAAAGTGAGAAGCTAGCCCATACCTCACATACAAAACTCACGCACAGAAAAATCCAAATGGAGTCAGATAAGTTTGCTCTTTTATTGTGAAGTCAGCAGTACAAAAAGTTGCAACGTTTCGGCTCAAAGAAACACAGAGCCTTTTCAAAGCATAGTGACTAAAAATAAAATTATGACCATATAAAAGGTTTAGAGCAACCACCACCACTTTGAAGCCAAACCTGTCAGGCTTCGTGAATACTTTTTTTTATAGTAAATCACATACATAACCCAAACATTACTGTGCCTAAACAATAAATAATAAAAAACAGTTTCCCAATATTCACAGAGAAAGATTACAAAGAAATTTACCTACGGAAGCCGGCCACGATTCCGTCAGCCATACCTGGCGTTCAGTTGTTACACTGACGCATGACAACCAGTTCCTGCGCATATTTCAAAACCCTTTCGGTAAGCAACCTCGTCCATTGCTCTACTGTGCATGATGTGTGGGCACGCACTTCACAACATATATCTAGAACTCACGTCTTTAACTCAAACTGTAACAACATGATTAAGGGTGGATATTTTTTATTCACACGATGTCAGGTTAAACTATCAAAATCAGAGGAAGGTTATACCATGCCGTATATGTACGCAATATATATGATTATTTGTCCTTGTAGTAAGATCTATGTTGGGGAAACTACCAAGGAGGTATAGGCAGCGGAAGAATAAACACATAAAGTACAATCGTAGAAAAAAATGAGGATTTACCCGTAGCAAGTCATTTTAATGAATGTAATCATTCGATTTCACCACATTGATATTTAGGGTTGGATTGATCACGTTCCTGTTATGAGAAGGGCGAGGTGATCGTGAAAAGGTTTTGTTAAGGAAAGGAACTCAAATTGGATTTTTGAACTGAATTCATTATATCCGAATGGACTCAACATTTGAGTTCAATACCAACGATATATATGCCCTTTTGTATATTGATGTTTATGATTATCTTGTATTGTTTTTAATTTTTTTTTAACACACCTGTTCTCTTGAATTACACGATTTTTCATTTTATACTTTGTTTCCTTAGGACTAAAATTCGGAAGATTTGTCCGGAATGGGATGATTTCGCATCTCATATATGGTTTTATATTGCGTGCCCATGTGTACATATATTTTTGTGCTCGATATTTCTAAGGCTTATGGATTGTCCAGTTAGATTAGTCTGGTTATTTGGGTTAGGGTCATTGTTGCCATTGAGTATTCCGGGCACGTTTCCCCATGTCACACATTGTGTGGCTTGGGGGTTGATCAGTGCCACTCCATATCCAGGGACTGGTGTCATTTTTATGATTCGATCCTTGGTGGTGATGATGGATATTAGCATTGAGATCCCTGGTGCCCCTACTATCCTAAATATATAAAGAGTTTAGAATTATTCCCTTGAAAGCGATAATATGACTGCTTTACCATGCTCTCGTTGTCTTGAATGTACGCTGCTACACTTGTGTTGCTGGCGGCGCTGTTTGGGCTTTGAGTTGTGCGCACTGACCGACGTTGGAGTCTAGATTATGTTGTGAAGGTGCGTGCCCATCACAGTCTTGCGCAGTTAGATGCAATGGGAGATGGTGCTTACGAGTGATTGCGCTGGACTGGTTGTCAGGCGCAGTGTAACAACTGACGACGCCAAAGGTATGGCGTGACGGATCGTCCGGGCGTCCTAGGTATAGGTTTCTTTGTAATTTCTCTGTGAATATTGGAAAAATGTTTTATATTATTTATTGTTTTAAGCACAGTAATGTTTGGGGTTATGTATGTGATTTTTACATAAAAAAATTATTAACGATGCCTGACAGGTCTGCTTCAAAAGATGGGTGGTGTTTACTCTAAAAACCTATATCTTCATGTATGGTCATAATTTTATTTGTATCACTTTGCTTGAAAAAGGCTCTGTGTTCATTTTGAGCCGAAAACGTTGCCCTTTTTTGTTCTGCTGACTTCACAATAAAAGAGCAAACTTATGCTGACGTCCATTGGATTTTTCTGCTCTTGGATAGCCGGCCACCCTGGAGTGCGGAAGACGGGTCAGCTTATTGCTTGCTACTATTGGTGGCCGGAGCTCGTCAAGGATGTCAACGACTTTGTTGAGTCATGTTCCTACTTGTGCTTGTAATTAAGACAAACCCGTCTCAAGCCGACGTTGGCTCTCCTGCCATTGCCCATCCCGGATTGGCCGTGTCTACATAGCCTGGATTTATCACGGACCTTCCTCTTTGCTGCAATACGGTCCATATGGGTGTCACTTACCGTTTTCTGGAAAATGTCACATTTCGTTCCTCTACGGGTTGCCACTACTGCTCCTGCCTGGACAACCTGTTTTTTAAAATATAATTTCGTCTGCAATGGTCTTCCACGAAATATTCTTTCGGATAGGGGTATACCATGTTTGTGTCCCGATACTGGCTGGTCCCTTCTGTGCCAGTTGTAGGTAAACTTGGACTTTTCTGGCCTACACCTCAGGTCTAACGGGCAGTGGAGCAGGTTCAATTAGGTCTGTGGGAGGTTTACCCTACGCCATTTTAGTGTTCGGCTCGACAGGACGACTGGTCCAGCTTGTTGCCCTCGGGCGGGAATTCTCTTACAACTCCCTGGATTTCCAAGTTGAAGGTGCCTCGCCCTTCTTTGTGGTGTATGGACAACATCCCGTCCTTCCCTCCACTGTCATCGCTTCAAGCGTTTCCGACGTGGATATGTTGGTCTGGGAATGTTAAAGGCCATTTGGAAGGACACGCTGCTTTCTCTGTGTTGGGCCTCCGCTCAACATGACTGGGAATAGGGATGACAATGAGGAGAAGGACCTTCCCCGTCTCTTGCTCCTGGGGATAAGGTCTGGTTATCTCAAAAGTAGGTCTGCCTGGGAAAATTTCCCAGCTACAAGTGGCGTCACTCAGTTACTTGGTCTATTTGAGGCGCGGCTTCCCTCCCACTATGCGCATCCCAAACTCCTTAAAATGTCTCTCCGCTCAAACCAATTTCGTCTTAATAGGTTTTCTCAGAGGTTGGCGCCCCTTCCACGGTGCGGCTGATTACTTCTGGATGTCTTCGCGGTAAAGGAATTTTGGACCATGAAGAAACCAAGGGGAGGAAGCGTTATTGTTTATCGATGGAAGGGGTTTGGCCCAGAAGAAAGATTGTGGCGAGGGTGGAGGACAACATTATGGACCGAGAATTACTTCAAAGGTTTCTCCAGGCCAGAGGGAGGGGGGTGGGGGGGGTACTGTCACGGGTCGCGCCACCACCCACAGGACGGGCTGTGGGTGCAACCGTGCCTCCGCCGGTCCCTGTGCGCCGGGAGCGAGTGGCGCCGCGGTCCGCTTAGCGTCCCGCGGGAGCACTCGCATCTCCTGTGCGCTTTCTTACAGCAGCGCATCAGGTTTCTCATGCACAGAGAGCTTCAGTCACTGTATCACTGATTGTAAATAGTGTTGATCGAACCGTTCTAGTTGAACTTCTCGAATTTTTAGAACTTGAACCAAAAATTTTACTGTTCGTTCGAATAAAGTTCTAGTTTGACACGTCATTTTCAGTTTAGTTTTCAGCTTTCTGCACTTTTGGTGGCCATCCAATCAGTAAGCTCAGAGAAGTGTCAAAAACGTCATAGCTGAGGTGTAGGGCTCTCATTGGCTGCTAAAATCACACGACCATGTTATATATATTTCACTGTATTGCCTTGTGAATGCCATTCTCAGCTCACTCTCTGTTTACTGTTACAGACTGCTCTAAGTTAGTTAGATAGCATTTCCTCCACCATAGACCATTAATTGTTAGGGAGTTGGTATTTGCTAGGGCAGAATCTTTCACCCCCATCCAGAAGCTTTTATTTGGTGAACATTTGAAGGCTCCACCTTGCCGCTAACTCATCATATACATGGATCTATATTATACAGAGTGCTTGGATTTGCTAAATCATACCTAGTGCCCAAAAGTTAAGTTTTTGCATTTTTGGGGGTTCAGTAATTGTATAACACGCCGTCTCCAAATCTCCTATGTGTCAAAGGGGCTTTTGGACCCCTTCAGGATGCAAGGCCACTGCACCTCTTAAAGCTACGCCCCTGCTTGCAAGCTGTCCTCCTCTTTTCAGTTAGCCATTGAAAGGAATGTAGTATTTTAGCCTCTCAACTTTTTCGGTCACTGTTCCACCTATCAAGTTTACTGTTAAGGATGGTAACTCCAGCTGCTCTTCACCTGTATAGGTATAAAAATTAACCCAAACATCTTCTTCTATTGACTTTAAAGGGGTTCAAGTGTCGTGTTCTGATGTCGTATTATAACTCGAAAGCAGGATACACACTAAAGTTTGAGGTTTCAATCGAACTTGAACATTTTACTGCTCGCTCAACAAGAGTGCTGAGGAATAGGGGAGGGTGGAGGATGTTAAATCCTTACTCTACCATCTAGACATTGATTCTTTTTTTTTATCAGGCCAAAAGTTGAGAAAATAATTAATATAAAGTTAACTTTTATTTGCCTATGAGCTATGGAAATATTCAAATGGTTTTCACTGTTTGCTTTAATGGAGTTTTGCAACTTCACAAAATCTTTTCTGAGGCTGGGTCATAGCTCACTTAGAGAATACCTGCATTTGAACAGTTCTCCTCTTTCATATTTATGGGAGTTCCGAATATAGTTGAGCTAGTGTGCTTGGGTATATTCTGAACTCACACAGACATAAATGAAAGAGGGCTGCAAAAGCACAGCCACCTTCGTGTTCTCAGATGACGACTTAAAGCTACAAGTTGGCCTAAGAAGGTGAAAAAAACTCTTTTAAGCAAAAAATGAGCAATTCAGATTATCACAATTCATGCCTAAGAGATTATGAACATGGCCTCTGCAAATCCATATGTTATATTAAACTGAAATATCACATAAATAGTTGTATATGCAGGCTCTATAGAACACAACTTGTAAGAGAGAGCATATCTTTGCTACTGTGCAGAAGAAACTGCATATTTTGTACGACAGACTCTACAGATATGACTTTGCCATGCACATGATGCCTACGTCAAATAATTGAACCTTACAACAGAAATGCCACAAATGTTTGACACTATCTACATTTGAAACCAGGAGTTAACATACACTACATAAAAAGACACATATGCATGTTTTTTTCTCACAATCTAACATGAGATCAGAATAAATCTTACCCGTTTTAGGTCAATTAGAATTACTAAAATTATTAATATTTGCTAGATGCCAAAAAATGAGAGAGATAATGTTTTAAGGTATTTTTTTATTACTTTCTGCAAAGTCAAAAGTTTACATACATTTTATTAGTATTTGGTAGTATTGCCCTTAAACTGTATAACTTGGGTCAAATATTTTCTATATCCTTCCACAAGCTTCACACAATAGTTGGTGGAAATTTTGTCCATCCTCCTGACAGTACTAGTGTAACTGAGCCATGTTTGTAGGGTCACCTTGCTCACACCTGCCTTTTCAGCTTGCCATAAATTTCCAATAGGATTGAGATCAGGGCTTTGTGATGGCCACTCCAAAACATTGACTTGGTTATCCTGACGCCACTTTGTAACCGGTTTGGCAGTATGCTTCAGGTCATTTTCCTCTATTGGACAATCCCTTTATTTAGAAATAACTTTCCGCAGCATACTACACCACAGACATCCATTATGTCCAAGTCGGGAACCTATCGTTGAAAAGTACTGGTCAACAGATGGTGTATGGGGGGCCCAAGCTGAAGTTTTTCACCCAGGCCCATGAGTCTATAGATACTCCCCTGACCAGCAGTCAATTAGCAGAAATCCCAGAAGACCTTGGGAAGTAGCGTGGAGGAGGCTGCAAGTCCATAAAAGATTTCTAGTTCTATTTAGTGTTTAGTAGGCACCTATGGTTGTAGCATAGCAGGAGTTACCTACACACTTGCTGGCAGTGAAGCAGGAACAGGCCCACAGAACCAAAGGAAGAGTGAAAGTGGACACACAAAAGAAAAGAAACAGAGAGGGAAAAAGTAATTAAGAAAAGTGTATCTGCCAGCAGTGTACCAAGAACCTGTCCGTTATGAACCATACCCTAAAAAGTATGTGAGTAAAGCCTGCAAAGAACATAAAGTTGTCGTGTCTCTGTGGTTCCTCCTCCTGCAGTGCACTTCATATCCCAGCACACCAACATGGTTGGGCCACAGCATCACACCACACACCTGGCACTTAGGTGCACTTCCTCTGGCAACTTACAGTTTCTGGTTACAACACATGTAATCTCTCCATATTAGAATATTTGCACCTCTAGAAAGCTTTCAGACATCATGAGAGCTACATGATTTAATAGATAGTTACTGTAGTCAATGTTCAAAGGACCTTTTACACATAAAGATAAATTGTAAAACTGACCACTTATTGAGTACTTAGCAAATTGGAAACATTCTAATGACATCCCTGTATATGTGACATTCATAAATTTTTTGGACTTTCACTCGCTTACAATTTGATTGTCTTTCATTCTTTCCCCTCCGCTAACAACTAGCAAGATTGGAATGTAACGCCAACAAATGCTGATTTTTATGGCAACATAAAAAATCAGATCAATGACAAATAAAAAAAATCTCACTGATCCTACAATGCCTGATTATATTTACTCTGCACAATAATCGGGGACATTTGCTTGATTTAATGATTTACACTCGGTAACCACCTCGTGTAAAAGGTCCTTGATCAATGTTTTTCTCATAACACAAACATGCTACCTTTATAGGTAGTTATTGCCAGTGTGCCAGTATGATTACATTCAATAAGATGCTTTCTCTATGTGGTATGACCAATTTATGACCATTAACAAACAAAAATGACTATATAAATGACAAAACAGAGAAAGCATGTGGAGAGGAGATGGAATGAAACAGATAGACATTTTGGACTGCATAGAGGGCTACAATGAAGTCTCATCTTTTGCCGTTTTGATGCTGAACTGATTTAGAAACAACAAAACATGAATACATACTCAGGTTCTGTAAGAGGTGTTGTTTCATTTGGTTCATTAACTGGGCTCCCATCATGATTAGTAACTCTTTCATCCTCAGTTCTCATCTCTACTATGGGTTCTTTTGATCCATCCTTCCTACAAGATATCAAGCATTCCCGAAATTATGCATATTCTACATAGATATATAGATATGCAGCAGATTGGAAATTATACTTGCTATGTATCAGTACTGGACATGTGGATGTAGCAAAGTTTAACTCGACAGTAGTATCACAACTTTTTGTACCTTCTGTTTTAGATAACAAAACAAGCCATTGAAAAGTACTGAAAAGTTTGAGATAACTTTCTGTGACTTAATATCATTGTGTGTAAACTGTCAAGTAAATTTTTGCTACATCTGCAAAAACCTACATAAGTAATTGAGTTCAATAAGTATCGGAATTATAGAGCTTAACATTTACTTCCATGTATCATGATTGTAGGTAGAGATTTGCAATCGATCAAATGCAACATCTATTTATTTGATAGGTGATAGATGTGTGATATCTGTGTGGGAGGCCTCACTGGGAGTCTTTTGATTACTACTATGAGAGATATCAAGGTTTTCAGTTTGCTGGCACACATAACCATGGTCTGGAGAAACTTGAACAGAGCCATGGATGAGCATGTATGTTTATTGGATCGCCACCAACAAATTTAAACTTCTTTTTATTGAGATCATACCAATCAATAGATAACAAGGACTTGAGTGATCATGGAGAACCCAGCAGTGAGGCCCCTAGCAATCAAAAAAATTAACATTTGAATTGCTGATGATTTTGATTGGTGGAAATCAATTTTAATTTTTTTCTCCATGCAGGACAATTTGTACAACCATGCATCTGTAGAATGGCCCTACAGGCAAATTAAAGCTAACTACTATTGAGAAATATAAAAATGCTTTATACTGTGTATTATATTTTGCATTATATTAAATAAAAGAATGCAGAAACAATCTTTTATTCATGGCTAATAACTAGTGAGCTGGCAGACCAGTAAAAAATTTTGGAAAATAAAGACGGCTGTTAATAACTAGCCTCCTATACTACTGAAACTAGTATTGAAAACCAAAGGGCCCATAAGTTATTCTTGCACAGGTACCCTCTGCTGTTTGCTTCTAATTTTAAGAATAGTTTTACATTTGGAATTCATTATATCCATTGTCCAGTTTGATCAAAGAAAGCGTCAGACAAAATTTGGAAAAGTTTTTTATTTCTATCCTCAAAACCCTACTCCTTTCATAAAGAAATGTAATTACGATCAAATACATTTTGACTGAAAAAAATCTGAAATCAGTTGATCAAAATCATGGCTAGAGTACATCATCCAAGAGTCAACCTGTTTGATCAAACATAGTGCTAGACAACATTTGGCAAAGTTGTGTTTCATAATTACGATGGTTGCAAAAAGACATTTGTCCATCAAGTTCAAATGAAGCAGGGATTTTTTTGTTTCCTCCTATTGATCTACAAACATAAAACCCATTATGCATGAACCAATCTGTTCTTAATTAATATTTTACTCCTCATTCCAAATGGCGATCAGATTGAATCAGTATTCTAACAAGAATTTAAGATTTCGACGTGTTACTTTTATTTAGGTGCAAGTAGTTATGTAAGACTTTTATGAATCGCTTATCTGGTCTTGATGTGACCAGCTACTGAGGTAACTAATGCACAGAGTCATAATATAGAAGGCTTATTGTCTCTGGAAATTGGACCTTTTCTCTCAAGACGGAGGGAATCTCCACTTGTCTTTTGAGGTTTTTTTTCACATTGAACAGTTTTTTACCATATTATTTCTAGGTGCTATTTATATATACTAGACATGTTGGGCGACATGTATGTAGGTCGGCGCGTCGGAGCGCCCGTTTTCACGGGGTTTTTAGTGAAAGCTGCGCCTCATTTATGTCGTTGTCCAAGGTGCGCTCATACATGCGGTGTAAAGTTCCCTGCGCCTCGTCAGTGTGTGAGGCGCATTGCGGAACTTAGGCACAGAAGGAATGCGAAAAATCATTAAACATGTTAGTGAATAGCAAAAAGAGTTGTCTTTCAAATGAATGAATGAATAAAGTGAAAAATCTAAATTGAATAAAATCCATTGCAATGTATAGAAAAAGTTGATAATTTAAAATGAAAGCAAATATATATAAGATCTCAAAAGAAAGAAATATCAGCTAGAAAAGGTCTTAAAAAAGGGGCGAGAATTCAACTAATTTTACATTAAAAAAGGCAATGCTGATGTTGTACAGATGTTAATTTTGGTCCTTTTTTTAATAAAAAATGAAGATGTATTTGTTATTCTTTCACCTTTTATTCAATTTTGTATATACAGCAAGAGCCAGCACAGGTCTGGCTGGGACCTGTGGTTCTCCAAGCAGGATTTTTATGTTCCCAGGGCTTAGTTCTGGACGTATTTTCGGACGTATTTATGTCCGTAAATACATCACCAACTCAGCCTAAAATAATGAACAAATAGCTTAGAATGGCTACCAATGGGAAATCCGGACATATTTACGTCCGTATTTACAGAAATAATGGGGAATGTATTTCCGACGTGAAATACGTGCCGTACTTTGTGACACGTATTTGCAATGTATTTCAGGACGGATTTCGCGTCCACAAATTCTCCATGAAAGAATCCTGGGGAACAGAGCCTTACACCACTACAAGAATAAAATGGATTTGTCATTTAAATGAAGTACTTAATAAACAGACATATCCAAGTGCTCTAAAAATTAAAGTAATATATTAGTAAATATTATCTAATAACATTAATGCCAATATATATATTATCTCCTACGAAAAAATTCTCCATTAGAAAATGTATTCCAAAGTCAGCGAAAATTACACTAATTTAACATCAAATAAGCCACTGATGATGTTGTCCAGATGTTTTCTTAAACATTTTTCATAACAACAATTTAAGATGTATTTGGGCTGCTTTCAACTTTAATGCCATTCAGTATATACAACAAAAGGCAGCACAGCACAGGTCTTGCTGGGACCTGTGGTCCTCCAAGCAGGATTTATTCTTCTTGACAAATCATTTATTTTAGTAGTGTACTGCTGTAAGTGTAGAACTATAGCACATTACAAGAATTCCTAGCTCCACTTTGACTTCTCCGCTCAGATAGATCACATTAAACTAGGTCTGCCTGTCGGAGCTATAAAGCACTGGAATGCGCCTCACTTTGCCGACCCGCAATCATGCATGCCTCGGATTTTTTTAATTTGTCGCGTCAAGCCCCAGAAAGCCCACAGCATGCCCAATGTACGCCCCTTAAAGGGTTAGGGAACAAAAGTGGCGGGGTTTGCATAACAGCGTATCTTGGTTTTTGACAGTGGGTGGGCACGGTGAGGCGCAGTATTGCCAAAAAATCAGGCGCAATTCCCATCATACATTCGCCCGTTTTTTTATAACCCATCTCCTACTCTTTTATAAAGAAACTAAAAAAAAAATTAAAAATATATTTTAAGGAATAAATTTTTGGAATCATTTTTGACTAGGGCTACAGTTTGTCCCCCGGGGTTAAGGGAAAAAGCCATAAATGTGCAGTGACCTCAGTGTTTTTCTTTAGGTCACAGATCCAATCTTTTTTTTCACAGGGAAGAAAAAAGTTACAGGCCAATCTCAATTTTGCTTATGAGCAACGTGTCACCATGTCTCTATCATGAAGGTTTCTTGTAAGGGTTAATGCTTTAATTTGCCATTTCTTATTTAGCTAAGACGATGTTCTCTAGAAAGTAGCATATGAGTCATATGCAGAATTTTAGCTGTTGTTTCCTAGGACCGGCAGCTCCCAATATTATTTTTCTGTAGTGCCACCAGGAATGTCATGGTGTTAATGAAATAAGGGTGTGACCCTCTATAACTTGGTTATATCTTCTCTTAATTCCCAGAATGGCACTATACCACGTTATACAGAATCAGAAAATGGCTTATAGGCTAAAAACATTGTGGACCTGTGATCTAAGGAAATCTTACAATGGTCGATAGTATCAGTTCCATTCTGCACAAAAACTCAAATGTTCAAGCAACACGCCTCAAGAAAAGATTACTTGCATCTGAAATAACCATATCATTTAATCTTTATTGTAATTGTTTATTCACATTGTCCACCTCGGATCACCAATGACATAGACAACTTCCAATAATTTAGAAATTTGACAGTTACAGTTACAGTCAGCAATTCATTATTAGATTGTTTTTGACTACAAAGAAAGGAAATCTGCATAAATCTCCTCTCTCTATAACATAACTTTTAATGAAAGTCATGTCAAGAAAGGAAAATGAAACAAGGAGGGGACAGTTGCACATTCCTGTACTACAGAACTCTTGAGAAATGAGTGCTCTCTGGCAGATTTTTAATATCCCACAAGATCCAATAAATAAAAAAGTCAGTATCAAAGTGTTCACATTGAAAGAGGCTTTCAGCACATTGAGTGTTTTCAATCGCACATTTCATTGCTGTGACACATCTTCCTGCTCTACAGATTGTATTTATTGTGATCTGTGCAAAACATATTTTCTTCCTGAGCAATACCTTAGTATGGTATGTGAACTAGAGATACCATTACATAAAATGCTTTATCAATAAGAAATAATCTATTAATGTAGGATAATATTTAGCCTAAATAAAGGTGATCCTTGCTAAGTAGATTGTATGTGTCTTTCTTGCGAGTATACACCAATGCTTTGGATGGATTCACATGTGGCTTCATTTTATGTTGTGGACAAATCTGCAAAATCCACATCTCATATATAGATTGCCGTATAGATTTTAGCTTTATGAACACTAAGCACTATAAAGGGCCATTCAACATCAACTAATGAGTCAATATATACACATATAACACATAACAAATTAGACTCATTACGATATAATACTTAGGGCGTCATGCTTGAAACTTGGCACCTCGACAGAATTTCTTGTGTCTTTTTTCCCATGTAAAATGTGCCTGAATATATGAAAATGGTGAATGTGCAGTCATAAATGGTGCCTAAGGTTTGAGGCACCTCTGTGTTTGGCATGCCATGGAACTTTCGTGCATTATTAATGCGCCAAACATGTGTATTAGACATACAGCAATAGTCGGCAAACTACAGGTCTTGCCGAGAATTGTGGGGCAATATGCAAGATCACCACCATAGTTTTTATTCACTGACATGCTATTCTAACATCTTTTATTTTGTTTCTAGCCTACTATGATGTGTTTGTAATGACTGATAATACTACACTAACTCTGTAAATACACGATTATGAATGGGATTTATAGTAGATGCTGTATTTTAGATTATCTTAAATACATTTCGGAGGAGATAATTTATCTTTTTGGGATCGTATATAATTTTATATAATAATAATAATAATAATAATAATAATAATAATAATAAGATCTTATATAATTTTATATTAATTTTATATTATATAATTTATTAATAAATGTATATAAGTAAATTTTAAATAGTTTGATCATTCTCATAAATTACCTTTTATTATTTTACTTGTATAAGTTAAGAGATAAGGTAAATTTCTTGCCCTAATGGCAAATCCAGTTCCACTACGACTACTCAGGCAGACCGCATTGAAATAAGTCTGCCTGTTCAAGCAGTAATGTGCCTAGTTTTTCTGAGCCACATTCATAAATATGTCTAATAGTACAAATGTGGTGTGACACACCTCCAGAATGCCCCACATCTTTGGCACATTACAAAGTGTTTAGCCAGGTGCACAAGGCGCCAAACATTCGATCCTGTATCCTGTATCATACTTCAGGAAATTAGTTGGACTAATCACTTTTGGCGCATTTAACACCAGAACCTTAAAACTGACCTCTTCCTTTGTCACCTTTAGTCTTTATACATTTAGGGCGACATGTATAAACAGGGCTGTGCCAGATATCTGGCGTCTTTACAGCCCAATATCAAGTGCAGCCCTGTTCATACATTTTTAAATGTCCCGCACGCCACTCGGGGGCACATTACATACCACCTGCGGCGCTTTGTAATGCGCCCGATCTTGCGGTGCGTGTGGGAGGCAGGGCGCACTAGAACCATAGTGAAGCTACATATTTATAGCTTTGCTACGGCATTTCTGGGTGCATTACAGCTGGAACAGGTATACCACTTTCAAAGTGGTACACCCGATCCTGACCTATCGCCCAAGCGCTAGAATGCGCATGATTTATGACCCACTATAGAGCGCGTTCATAAATCAGGCGCATTCTATGCTGTTATCAGATGCATGAAATTTGGCGTGTTAATGACAAATTTCATGCAGGTTGCCCTTAATGTAGTCTTTAATTCATGTAGCCTTTATATATTATACTTTAATAAGTCTACTTTGAAGTTATGAGACTTTAGACTTTGCTTCCAAGTGCAAGTCTGTAGAAAAAATGTATGTAAATCTGAAGCGCAAACGATACCTCAGGCATGCAGATTTGCAACACATTTGTCCATGCTGTAAAATTAGGTGACATGTGTATCCAACTTTAAAATGGTTTTTACAACGAGGTAAAATCCACTGCACTGGTCGCTCACAGCTAGCTGATAGACAACTGTGCATGTAAATGAGGAAGGCGGCGCTTCCTTCCATCCTCACCATTCACTTCTGTGGATGTTCCTGAATATAGCCGAGCACACGCACACTGGGCTATATTCGGAGGCTCCCATAAAAGTGAATGGAGAGGATGACTACAAGAGTCACTCTCCTCATTCTCTTGCTAACTAGCTTGTTGTGATCGACCAATGCAGGGGATTTAACCTTGTGGTAAAATCATTTGAAGACAAATGTAGTTTCTTACAATGTATTACAATTTAGAATCCTGTACTAAAAAGGTTGAAAGCCACTATACATGTTCATTTTCTTCCAAAACAGCACTACTGTTGTTCATGGGCTCAGTGAGTTATTACAGCTCATTCTCTCACTTAATGTGGCTAAGCTGCAATATCTTTCACAGCCGATTGATAAGCGTTCTCCTGTTTTTAGAATAAAGCAGCCATATTTTTGGCTTTAAAATAAGTAGCTAAAAAAACTTATATGCATATTATTTCCTTTTAATGCATAATCTGCAAGTAGTAACTTATCAGAACAGTACAATATACAATCTTAGACATCATTGCAAACATATTATAAGGCCTTAGAAATGGAACCCAAGTTTCCCACTGTTTTAGACACACTTACTGTATACATGTAATATGGGTTGCACCGAATGTATGATTGTTTGGGAGCACATAATTTAATAAATGACAGTTTATGTGCGACAGTAAGAGCATTCGTAAATTAACGTAAGTTCCTCTTCACTAAAGGGGAAGTTGACACAAATGAATCTCCCCATTACATTCATTGCAAAATCTGAGAATGCTCTGTGTTCTGGCCTTCCAGGAGGCCACAATAAATATAACCACTAATACCTCAAAAAGAATAGGCAATTCTACCAGGAAAGAATATTCACCGATATCCAAATACCATATAACCACAACAAAGTGTATTATTAAAACTTAACATTTAATAATATGAATAAATATAAAGTGCCTTAAAACCATGGTATTGTTTGATCCATTATGGCTTTATGGCACTATATTTTCATGCATATTATTAAAACATTATGGGCCACATGTATGAAAACTGTGTAGGTCTAAAACTCACTTAGTTACTCATAGCAACCAATCAGCGCACCCCTTTCATTTCCTATAGTGCTCTTTTAAAATGAAAGGGGTGCGCTGATTGGTTGCTATGGACATCAAAGTGAGTTTTAGACCTACATGGTTTTCACACATGTGGCCCTAAGTTTTAGTTATACATTCTTTTGTAGTTATACTGCACAATGAATATGACCCTGATGATATATCCATTTAACTTGTTATTAAATTCTCTCATACATTTTTATATGGGAACAAGTAAACTAAATAAGGAAAATAGCATCAACATATATAAACAAAGGCTCTTTATATTCTCTATATACAAGCATAAAAATATTTACAGAATATTTACAGAATTATTTCATATGATATTATACACAAGTGAGGGATTTTAATTTTGTTCAGATGTTAACAATACAATATAAATTAACAAATTTTAAAAACCAAATGGCATAGAAAAGCAATGCATGGCCAATTGGCAATAAAATAAAGCAGTATACAATAGACCATTTCTATGAGGCCACCTATATCTAGACCAGATTTCCTTTGGCCAATTTCAGTTTCACCGTGCTATAGATTATGCCACAATTTTTAGAAAACCACTTTTTAATGCATTTGAGTGCTCATGTCCAAGAGGTTTCACTATATTATGATTCAATTATTCTTTTCTTCTTCAATTAAACATATTATTCAACAGAGAAGTCATGTACATTAGTATTACTGTCCAATCAAATGTCATTTTTGCAACTCATAAACATATGTGACTCATATGGCTCATGAGAACCTTTTCCAGGTCCAGATAACTAGGAGGGCAAAAGAGGCTACTGCCTTGAAGCAACCATCTTGTCTTAAAAACCTCATCTGAGCACTGTAACTTTTACATTGTATGGCACTGTTATTTAGGCAGTATACTGTTTTATGTAGGCACTATATAGTTTTGTAATTTGGGCAATGTAATGGCATGATTTTATGCATTGTACGTTGGTAATATTTGTATATTGCAAACAGAGTCACATTGTTATTTGTGATTTTTTTCTTGAAAAACCTGTTGTGATTGTTCTTCTGTTTATAATGCTTCACTTCATTGTAGATGTAGTATTTTCTTTTTTAGCTACAGCCTATTTTTCTCAGCTAGTCTCGCTTATGTTACTTCCAAAATTAAGGAAGGACCTCATGTAATGTTTTACCCAATAGTCTTCAAAAAAAAGTTAATCCCAATCTAACCTCTCCATACTATAAAATAAATAATTTCACTTCAGCCTAAAATCCAAGAGAAATGTTAATTTGAGGTAAAGAGTAAAAAGGAACGGAGGTAGATTGTCAAGAAAGTCAAGGTTTAAATGACTCTTTGAAGTTAGAAAACTTGCTTAGATAACATTCTTAACAATGAAATACATACTGTAAGTAAAAAAACGGCACTTTTTGTATTTGCCAAGCTTATTGATAAAATATACAGGAGTTTGCTAACAAAGTGACTTTTAACCTATAGGTGTTTTAGGGAAAATGCACCATCCAAAAGTGATTTGTTAATTATTATTGACACTTGTTTGAAAGTCACAGTGAAGAAGTCACTAAACTCAGATAAAAAAGCCCTTTTGAAGCTCGGGATGTTTCTCCCAAGGATCATTGCAGAAATTTTATAATGTAAATCAATTATAGATACTTCATTGAGCCCATCAACAGATTTTCTCATCTTCAATGATAAAAAATGAATAAATATTAATATTGCAAACATGCATGTAAAAACACCAACAAAAGGGTCCATGCGCCACATCGATTTATATGGAGCATATATAAAGAATACACATACTCAATGTAAATGCACAGTCACACACTCAATATATACATATATTTATATATATATATATATATATATATATATATATATATATAAACATATATACATGTATATATATATATATATATATATAATCATGCATACACACATATTGATGTACACAAAGAAGAGTAGATGCTACAACTTAAAATAAAAGTATTTCCAAATTTTCTCAACATTATTTGTACTCTTCAACTTTATAATAATGTTGCTAACGTTGAAAATTGGAAGCATACCCGAAAGGCTGATGAATATAAATATACAGTAGCATAATCAAAACATATCATATGTAAAAAAAATTCAAGATGAGTCGGGAATTAAAACGTGTACCTTTAAAATGCTACTGAAATATCATTAGGACACAGCAAGGGGTCATCCGCCGAGAACCCCACCAGTTATTATGAAGGAGCTGTTGAAACCTATTGCTCCCTTTCAGCTAGCTCATATTTGCTAATTTTCCATAAGAAAAAGAAAGAAGATTAAAATTGTAGTTTTACTGAAAGATGCACTTGAGTGACTGGTGGGTTCTTAGCTAAAGTCAGGTTAATTGAATAAATTTGAAATTTACAGTGACTAAATTGATCTACATTTTGAAGAAAATTATTAAAAAAAAGATTTCCTTTTCAATGTTCTTGGTTTATTGATCCTATTCATAACATTCTAGCTGAATGGCAGAAGATCTTGAAAATGAAAGACTTATCCTTTTAGGGCTTTTCTCATCATACTGTTTAATAGAGCTTGCCTTTCACAGTCAGCTTCAGATTCCCACTTCCTGTTCAGGCCGTGAGCTATTTTACATTAGTGACTAGCTTATCAGCTCTGCTATTTCTAACTAAGCCTGTTAGAGGGACATTGGTGATGGAGGGGTCTAAGTGGCAGGGCAAAAAGTTAGAGCCTAAAAGGGTTAAAGTTTGTCAGTAAGAAACATAAAACAAGCTCCTGTACTGCTGATAAGGCATGACAGGTAATGATGTCACCATGCTGGCCAGAACTCTAGAGACTAAGAGGTGGTCAATAACCTAAGGAAGCTTGTGTACAAAAGCAGGAGATAAGAACTAATCTAGGTCTGACAGGAGGCAAAAATTAGAACTGCAATGTACTTAATAATAATCTTTATTAACCTTTGTCTACATGTTTATAGCTAATAGATGTTGTGAGAATACAATTTAGGGACTTTATTGCAGGCTATTATTATTGTGTTTTTGAACCATGAATAACTGGGTATTATAATATAGGGTGCAGAGGAGCTTCCTTAAAATCAACCTGTTTAAGATTTATTGATGATTGAAAGCCATATGAGTAAATTTGTGGAGCAGATTTACAATTTGCACCAAAGATATGTGCTTTACATAGTATGCTTTTTCTTCCTTACGATATTTTACTCACATTACTAGGGGACATGACTTAAGGGATGTGGCTCAATTGAAAGGGGAGTAGGCTCTTGTGCTAAATTGTGCACCAAATAATGCACCAAAATTTTTGCAAAGGTTTTGGTGTACAATAAGTCAACCAATACTGTTGGTAGTATAAAGCTAGATGACAATGTCTGAATATGTGTGAAATTGACACAATAGCATGAATCACTGTTATAAATGTGTTGCATTTTTAGACTGTCTAATGTAGGTTAATGCAAAGTACTAAATAGTTGTAGTAAATCTGCTCTTACATGTTTAAAATGTTTTTTGTTTTTTTTTAGTTAGAACTAATCTCATTATATATCTGGTCTTGAATCTTGAATGAATCAAAACTGTATACTGAGTTCAAATACATTTTTACAAAAAAAATTCCGAACTTTTTGGGTTTCTTTTGAAAAGCTTTTTTTTGGAACTTTAAAAGACATTTAAAAGAGACAATTATTTTATTCTCACAAGTATGCAGCTTTTCCTTCTTCTAATTCTTTACTTTTTCCACTGGAGCCACTTTTCTTCCCACAGATCCGTCTGGTTATGCACATAAGCAATCCACACTGTCTCATAAAGAAGCAACTGACGTCCGTCACAACGAGAATTAGAAGAAGAGCGGCTACAGCCAAACCGATAACTGCTCCAATTCCAAGGCCACTGAAAAGGGTGTCTGAAGAAAAAGAACATTTCAGTTAACTTGTGCTTATTTTTAGGTCAGCAGTAATTTTTATTAATTAAGAATATTTGTATTTGGAAACATAATATATTGCAATGTACTCGGGACAAATCGGAAAACTACAATAAACAGTAGTTTAATTCAAGATAAGCGAAAAAATCATGATTAAATCATTGATCAGACTTTGTTTTCTTTAGCATTGTGGCTTCTGCTTATGGGAGTCATGGCCACTGTTCCAGATCCAAAGATGTTTAGATACTGACTAATACCGATAGACCCCATTGCTATTAACATTTTTTATCTGGGTTACAGCATTTTAATGTCAAGAAACATGCTGTAGCACGCCTGTTATTAAAATACTCTAAATACTGATTGAAACTCAGACTGAAAGCATCAAAGCAGGTGTGAACTGAACTTTACCACATGAATGGCAATGAGTGCTAGCTGGCAGTTGGGCAGCTATTTAGCTGTCTTATCTTAGTAGAAGGTACAGTTTAAATTATAAAATATAACTTTCAGAATAAATGCATACCTAAAACACTATAATTTAAAAATAGATGATATAGTAATAGGGTATGTCCCAAAGGATTGGTGAATAGTAAATCTGGTACCAATATTCAAAAAGGGGTAAAAAAGTGATCATCGAAACTATAGGCCAGTAAGTTTAAGCTATATTGAAGGTAAGTTATTGATGTTTTTCTAAGAGATTCTTTACTGGAGTATCTTGCTGAAAATAAATGTATAACACCATTCAAGCATAGGTTTATGAAGGATCAGTTCTGTCAAACTAATAACCAAGTAACAAGGTATAGGTGGCACCTTTTTTATATTCAAAAATCGAATTTCCATCCAATATAAGAGCAGGTTGGTGCTCAGTGAATAAAGCAGTGCAGTAAAGATTCCACAAAAAGACAACTGTTCACGGCACTCACCCCTTCTTCAATATATTTACGTTTTGCGTCAGGCTTCCTCTGGGAACCTGTGATGTGCTTCAGATTTGGGTCAATGTAAAATTTTACCAAAAGTTAAAATTAAATCAGTCCAGATTAACTTTTGGCAAAAATTGCCAAAAATGTAACCCTATTTTTTTTTTTAGCTTGGATTAAAGATTTGATTCGATTAGAACCTCGAACTTTAGTGTGTTCGTTTCGAGGTTCTATTCGAACTAGGACTCAAACTCAAACCCCATTGAAGACAATGGGAGAAGATGTTCTGGATAATTTTTATACCTATACAGGTGAGAAGAAGCTGTTATTACCATCCATAACAGTAAATTGGATACATGCAACAACTTATTGAAGAAAATTTGGCTCTAAGAGTGACAGAAAAAAATTGAGAGGTTATAATACATTCATCCCTTTCAATGGCTAACTGAAAAGGTGAGGACAGCTTGCAAGCAGCGGCGTAGCTATAGGAGGTGCAGCGGTAGCAGCTGCTATGGGACCCTGCATCCTGAGGAGGCCTAAAAGCCCCTTTGACACATAGGAGATTTGGTGTTTAAACAATTGTGTGTTAAACAATTATTGAACCCCCAAAACTGCAAAAACTGAACTTTTGGACACTGAGTATGATTTAGCAAATCCAATCACTCTGTATAATATATATCCATGTATATGAGAGTGAGGTGTTATGTGAGCCTGCAAATATTGCCAAATAACAGCTTCTGGGTGTAGGAAATATGCAGCCAGCAATACCAAACTCCCTAACTATTGATATCTATGGAAAGTAAAATGATATCTAACTAAGAACAGTCTGTACAGTACAGAGAGTAAGCTGAAAATAGCATTGACAAGGCAATACAGTGAAATATATATAACATAATCATGTGATTTTTGAAGCCAATGAGAGCCCTACACCTCAGCGATGACGTTTTTGACACTTCTCTGTGCTCTTTACTGATTGGATGGCCACCAAAAGTGCAGAAAGCTGAAAACTAATTTGAAAATGATGTGTCGAACTAGAACTTTACTAGAACGAACAGTAAAATGTTTGGTTCGAGTTCTAAAAATTTGAGAAGTTCTACTATAACTAAACTTTTCTTGACCGGTTCAATCAACACTATTTACAAGCAGTGATACAGTGACTGAAGCTCTCTGTGCATGAGAAACCTGATCCTGTACTGACTACAGAGCACAGAGCACCAGTGACTAAATCACTGTAAACATAGCTGTTTCTGGCCAGTACTAGCATGTTTAAATATTTAAAAAAAATAAAAATACTAAAAAAGAAAACACAACCCATATTTCCCCAATTAAAAAACACTCTATTAAAATATTAAAAAGTTACACAAAATGAGTATTGTAAGTGTGGACCTTACTTTGGAGCATAATTGCGCTACAATATACCTCAAGTATGGCCTGCAATTACAGTAAAATCATAGATCTTTGAGTCCTATGATTTTACAATGTATTTCCCGGGAACGTGAAGCTGAATGAGGGCTGGGAAGAGGGGGGGGGATGCACTGTGGGAAGTATGAGCTATGAATTCACTCTAAGGCCGTGTTCAGATGGCTTATTCAAGCCGTAATTGCGAGCCGGATTGCGCTCGCAATTCCGGCTTGAATAAGGGGCGGGTGCGGAGCGGGGGTGCGGCCCGCCGGCCCCATAGACTTGCATTATCCACGGCGCGTATTGCGCCTGGATAATGTGCAAGTGACTTTCTCCTCGCCCGGCAGATTCGTCGAGCGGGTATCAGCGACGGAATCCACAGTTCTCTATGAGAACTGTGGATTATCGTAATTACTGCGACGGATTGGTACCGTTTTGCAGCGCAAATCCGGCACGCAGTACGGCGCCAATCCGCGGCGAAATAAGCCGTGTGAAGGGCCCCTAAGGGTTCACATGGTGCTTTTCAGTATGAAATACCCTATAGTTTTAAATAGGACATCTGCTGCGTAAAACAGACCAAGAATTGACATGTCAGTTCTGTGATCCGATTCATTTAACGCATCCGAATGACACATGCAAATCATATCTCGTCTGAACGCTGATGTATATTTTACATTGCTCTCAATGTACAATCCCACTGAACATTGTTGAAAATGTATTGGGGTCCATTTTTCAGTATGTAAAACGTACCTGAAAACGTATTCAAAACACGTCATGTGATCAGCCCCTAATGCTTTACTCTATAGAATTTTTGTTATTTAATCCACATGATAGATTTTGCAAAAATAAATGTATATGTAAAAAGCCTGTGAAGGAAATAGTTCCTTCATAGGTTAAACGTACCCCATAATAATATCAAAGAATATGCCAATTTATCCTGCAAATGAAAAGTCATCAGACCCATCCATCCACAGAAAAATAAGTGATGGCTCTGAAAATAATGTGGCATAAAAACATTTTTTTTATTTTTTTTTTAAAAACATTTTTAAGAGACAAATATGATTTATTCACGTGGGACGATGCATGTAAAAAAAAAGAGGTGTGACATTTTAAAAGGGGATATATAATGCAAAATGGGCAGACAGTTCCCTTTATTCACTTGGTATATTTGAAGGGTTTGTCCCTGTGATACATACCTCCTGTTGCTCCAGAGCTCCACTCCTCTTCACTTTCAGGTTCTCATCACAACACATAGAACAGGCTCCCGCTCCAATGTAAGTGAATGGAGCATAAGCCTCTCCTCTGTGTCAGGACAAGAAATTCTGTGGATTCTGTGGAGCTCTGGAGCAACAGTGAGGGCACCAAGAAGGTATCACTTTTTTTCCCCACAGCCTTGCCCTAATTCAAATGAATTTTATTAAGCCAGACAACCATGTAAGTAGAATTAATTTTCCATGGTACACTACCATGCAGACATCCTTCACACAAAGAACCTGTTGATAAAAAGAAGTGGTCAACAGTCATGAAGGACCCTTGTCTAGAGGGAGGAGGGCCCAAGCTGAAGCTTTGCACCAGGGCCCATGAGTAGAGATGGGCGAATTTCTCAAAAATTCGATTCGGTCACTTCGCCGAATTTTCCGACAAAATTCGTTTCGGTCCGAATTACTTCGGCATGAATCGCGTTAAAAAACAGCTATTTCCAGGCTGCACAGAGCCTGCAGGGTGCTGTAGAACGTTGTGCCATGCTTAAATATGCAGAGGGAGCTTGGTTTGGTCTTCATACAATGTTGTGTTTTAGTATGACACGCACATGACTGCCGCCGCTCTTAGAATCGCTTCACTATAAAATTCCCTGGGCACTTAAGAGGGCAAAACTGACCAAAAAACTCAAGCGGGAATGTAGCCTGATAAAGTCATGCCAGCGAAAGCTGGAAAAAAAACAAGCTGAGAGCTCAGGTGGCAACATTAGTGATAGAGTGTGGAGGTGACGGCGGCAGCCACAGCAGCATGAGGTCAAACAGTGGCACAATGACATTCTGGAGGTGGCAAAACAGGAGGAGGCCACAGAGCGGCACAATGACTGAGAGCGGAGGTCGCGACGGCAGCAGCATGAGGTCAAGCAGTGGCACAATGACATTCCGGAGGTGGCAGGCCACAGAGTGGCACAATGACACAATGTGGAGGTCACGGTAGCAGCAGCATGAGGTCAGGCAGTGGCACAATCTCATTCTGGAGGTGGCAAAAACTGGAGTAGGCCACAGAGTGGCACAATGACAGGGATTTGAGGTGACGGCGGCAGGAGCAACAGCATGAGGTCAGAGAGTGGCACAGTGACACAGTGTGGATGTCATGCCTGATTCATCTTGACAAAGGTCAGTCGTTCCACATTTCCCGTGGACAAGCGGGTTCTCCTTGGGGTAACGATGGCCCCCGCCGCACTGAACACCCGCTCTGATGCCACACTACTGGCCGGGCAGGACAGCTTCTCCTACTGCAAACTCAGCAAGTTGCGGCCACACATCCAGTTTGGCTGCCCAGTAGTCCAGCGGATCTGCTAACTGGGTGGCAGAGTGCTGTCCAAGTAGGCCACCATCTGTTGGTTCAGGGACTGCTCCAGGTCCTGCTGCTGCTGGCGACTACCCTCCTCACTAGGCGGGTGAAGGAAGCTGCTCATCAGTGACTCCAGACTTAGGTTGCTGCTGATGGAGCTGGTACTGCTCCTAACCCCCCACCTTCCCCCAGCAGCCGCGGCAGTAGTACATGAGCACTGAGGAACCCCCTGGTCAGACCTGTCAGAGGAGGGACGATGCCGCACATAGGTAGCGGCCAACTGACTACGGAGGATTTCCCTATAGTATTTAAGTTTGTCCTCCCTCTCAATAGCTGGGAAAAAGGCTCCCATTATGGACCGGTAGCGAGGGTCCAATAGGGTGGAGAGCCAGAAGTCATCCTCTGCCGGATGCTGACTATTCGTCTCTCACTAGCCAGACAAATCAGCATGCTGCGGGCCATCTGCACAAGTGACCTCGAGGGGCTCCCTGCCTCCATCTCCACTGTATACTGCCACGGCGCTTGCGGGTCATCTGCCTCGTCTTCCTCATCTCCATCTACCTCCTTCAGCTGCTCCTGCTCCTCTTGTCACCTGGGTAGAAAATCCACTCATTTCACCAGACAATGCTTCTGCTCCAATGTTCTCCTCCTCCTCCATTTCAGTCCCCAGCGGACTCATGTGGCCGCGAGATGTAGTCGCCACATCTCCAGTCCCCTGCCCAGACAGATTTTTCAGCATCTGTTCCAGGACATGAAGCAGTGGAATGACGTTATTCATCCCGTAGTCCTGGCGACTGACAAATAACGTGGCCTCCTCGAATGGCCTCAGCAAACGGCAGGTGTCACGCATGAGCTGCCACTGGCTGACATCAAAGTTACACAGGGAGTACTCCTGTCCGCCTGGATCATCAAAAATCGTTAATGGCCTTTCTCTGTTCATACAGTCGGTCCAACATGTGCAGGATGGAATTCCAACGGACGGAAACATCGCATATCAGAGTGTGTTGGGGAGCCGTTCTGCCGCTGCAACTCGAGGAGGGTGTTCCTGGCTTTGTACGAATGGATAAAGTGCATGCACAGCTTCCTGGCCATTTTCAGAATGTTCTGAAGATCTGTGGAAGACTTTAGGAACCTTTTCACAACCAGATTGAACATGGACCATCCCTCCTCGGTGCAGCGCGGACACCATGTTCCTCCCATTGTCCGTCACCATGGTTCCGATTTGCAGTTGGCGCGGAGAAAGCCACACATCGATTTCGTGCTGCATGACGCGGAGCAGTTCCTCCCCTGTGTGACTTCGTTCGCCGAGGCAAGCCAGGTGTAGAACTGCGTGACACCGCTGTGCCCTACACATGTGGTATGATGGAGCAGTACTTGTCGAGGCTGAGATGGTGGTGGTGGTGGTGAGGAGGGAGGCGGACATTGGCGCAGGAGCCACAGTTTGACAACGTGGAGGAGAAAGCAGCTTCTCCTGTCCAAGTTTTTGGTGTCCCGGGGCGGGAAAGCACTTTTCCCCAGGGGCCTAAAGGACATTATGGCCCTGACCTAGTTACGCTCCAGACTCCCCTCCCAGTGCCCCTTGGAAAAAACCCGATAACCAAAGGGGACTGGCCCACTTTTTTCTACATTTTATGAAGTGTGGTATCCCTTTTTTGGGAAAAGAAATTAGGGCTTGGAACTCTCCATTCGGTCGGCAAAGCCATTATTCTCTGAAGGTTTGCAGACCCACCTTTTGGGAAAGGGGAGGGCTGCAGTACCAACAATTGGACAGGAGACGGTCAGCTGCTGCCCTTAATGGTTGGGACGATATTTTGCCCTTTTTTCAATCGCCTCGCTGAACGACTGCGGGCCCATGAGTAGCGAGGAGCAGGGCATTGGACCGGGATGATTCAAAGAGAAACAGCTCCCTTTTTCAGAGGGGGTGGAGCCTGACTGGCTGCAAGGGCAGCGTGCCAGGGCCCTGCTGCTGCGGGGGCGGTGGACCACCAACTGAGCCACGTTTCTCCCAGGCCACCGGTTTTGACGCTGCATGGTTGACGCGGGCCGTGTCCCAATGTTATCCCGGGCCCCCGTTTCATTTTCTCCCCACAGATTCCACATAAAACATATTCGGCTCCCCCGGTGTCTTACAAAAAACTGCCCAAGCCGGTAGCTGATTTTACCGCCAACGCTCGCACTATGATACTACCCCCGCCCCTCCTGACCCCCTGTGCCGCTCTTTTTTGGACCTGGAGGGGGTTTTCTCCCGTCCCCCTTTGGCTCCGCCCTCGCACTGCTGTTCCTGCTGATCACGGCCACACAACCCACTTGCTGGCTGCCCCACTGCCTGACGGCAATTTGAGGCCCTCTTCTCCTGCGATGATAAAGCCTTGCTTCCCCGGCTTCCAAGTGCGCCCTACATAAATTATTTGTTTTTCATGTCACTGCTGCCCTCATCCCCGGTTTTGGTATGCGAGGCTGACCCCTCAAAAACCTCCATGCCACTCTAAAACATCAAACTTGCCGCCTACTGCAAGAAGCAGGGGATATTGGGCCCCCATTTCTTCGTCCCCGTAGTCTACTGCCCTCCTAAAATTGTTCTCCTCGTATATAGTGGGCTAGCCCAACCACTATGATTCTGGTAGGGAACCGAATGGGACTGGGGGGGGTGAGCAGGTGGGGCCCGCGACCCGCCCCCACCATGCCACTTGGGGTTGGTCTGATTTCCCCCCCGACTCTTGGCGGGGGTTGTCAGATGTCATCTGGGAGGAAGGGGAAACCCTTAAAAAAACAATCAAAAAACCCTTTGGGGTTTGCTGAAAAAACAAACGGCCGCTAATACAGGGCATTCTGGCCTCACCGAGTCCCCCCTGTGAGACTCCACTTGCTGTGCTGCGCCCGGGGCCTGTTCCGGAATGTTTGTGCCCCTCCCCACTCGCAGGTCGAGAGCCTGCCATCTCTCTGCTGAAACTGTTTTTTTCTAAAAAGTAAGACACTGTTTGATGAAGATATTTATATGATAAATATATACCCCTTTTTTGCTCAAAGAACCCGGGAACAAGCTTGGGTAACCCCTTTGGGTTAAATGCCTCCACAAATGGGCCCGGAAAAATTTATTGTATGTGCCTTTAAAAAATCTGGTATTTTATGAATGTAAAAGGGTTAAATTTAAACCCTTTGGATATGAATTATGCTACAGAATTTTTTCTGTGGGGGTGAAAAAGAAAAGTTTCTTTTACTGAGTGCAACTGCAGAAAAAAAATTAGTTTTAACCCCTGGATGTAAATGCGCCAAAAAATTGAAACCACCACAAACTACTAGCTTTGTAGCGTATTTTCAATGCCGTGTTTTTTTTGGGTACCAACAAGAGACAAAATTTGTATGAAACCCTTTTCTTTGAAATTTGGGACGGAAAAATGTATTATTTTGTCGTGAAAAAAGACGGTTTCTTGGAGTAAAACAAACTGAAAAAAAAACCCTAATTAACCCTGGATGTAAAATTTTCGCCAAAGAATTGAGCCACCACAAACTCAGCTTGTGCTGTTTCAATGCGTGTTTTTTCGTACACAACAAGAGAAAATTGTAATTAACCCTTTTCTTGGAATTAGACTACAGGAAAATGTTATATTTTGGGGGTGAAAAAAAACGGTTTCTTGGGGTCACCCCAGTGAAAAAAAAAACCTTTTTAACCCCTGGGTAAATTGCGCCCAAAAAATTGAGCCACCACAAAAAAAATTTCTTTGTAGCGTGTTACAATGCCGTGTTTTTTTTTTTTTTCCCCTTTTTTTTTAGGGTACAAAAAAAATTTTTTAAAAATTTTATTACCAAAAAAAACACTTTTTTGTTTTTTGCCCGGTTGCCCCAAAAAACTTTTTAGGGTTTCCTTTTTTTTAACCAAAAGGGAAAAATTTTGTTTAATTTATTGTTTTTTTTTTTTTGGCGGTTCCAAAAAAACGGTTTTTTGGGGTTCACAGCTGAAAAACAAACCATAATTAACCCCTGGATGTAAATTCGCCAAGAATTGGCCACCCCAAAAAACTGGCTTTTTTAGGTGTTTCAATGCCGTGTTTTTTCCTACACAAACAAAAGTAAAATTTTTAATTTAAACCCTTTTCTTGTGAAATTGGCTAAGGAAAAATGTATATATTTTGGGGGTGAAAAAAAACGGTTTTTTGGGCAATCAAAAGCTGAAAAACAAAACTTAATTAACCCCTGGAGGTAAATTTCGCCAAAAATTGGCCACACAAAAAACCCAGCTTTTTAGGGTTACAATGCCGTTTTTTTACGCTAACAACAAAAGTAAAAATTTTAATTAACTTTGCTTGTGAATTAGGTACGGAAAATGTATATTTTTTGGCGGTAAAATGAGGTTTCTTGGAGTCACCACGCTGAAAAAACCTTATTAACCCCTGGAGGTAAAATTTGGGCCCAAAAAATTGACACCACAAATTAGCTTTTTAGCGTGTTACAATCGTGTTTTTTTCGCTACAAACAAAGATAAAATTTTAATTAACCTTTTCTTTTTAATTTGGCACGGAAAAATGTATATATTTTGGCGGTGAAAAAAGAGGTTTTTGGATCACCCAGCTGAAAAAAAAACCTTAATTAACCCCCGGAGGGGAAAATTGCCCAAAAGAATTGGGCCCCACAATATAGCTTTTTTACGTGTTACAATGCCGTGTTTTTTACGTATCAAAAAGAATAAAATTTTAATTAACCTTTTCTTTTGAAATTTGGTACAGGAAAAAATGTATATATTTTGGGGGTGAAAAAAAAAAGTTTCTTGGGGTCACCACAGCTGAAAAAAAACGCTTAAATTAAACCCCCGGATTTTAAATTTCGCCAAAAAATGAGCAGCCCCAAAAAAAATGGTATTTTTTATTGTAAAAACTTGTTTCTTTAAAGAATCAACAGGAACGGGTTAGTCCCCCTTGGGGTATTCAGGGCTGTGGGAGCTGGATTTAAATGTATAGCCTGCAGTGGACCCCAAGGATTTCAGATCCCTCCCAAAAAAAATCGAAATAGACGTTAAGAGAAGCAGTTTGAGACAAGCTGAGACACCCCCAAAAAACGCTTAAAAAAAATCAAATTTTTCATAAAAACAACCCCCTTCCTGATCATACAGTGAGAGGAGTGGAGCTCCCAATCGCGCCCGGACTTTATTCGGGGGAGTCACAGAATCCCGCCGGTCTCTGATTGGCTTCATTTTGCACATGTCATGCAGGCTATGCCTCTTCCTCCCGAGTTTTTGCCCCCTGTAAGCAGTCTGCGCCCTTTTATCAGTGAAAAAGCACCTTGTTCACCGAAGTACCCCAAATTCGACTTTGTTCAAACCGAATTTTCCTGAAATTTAACGAATTCCACTTCGTTAAATCAAAATTGCCCATCTTACCCCTGAGCCTTTTTTTTTTAGCCCTGCTAGAGCTGCTGTTAACAGTGGGTTACCTCTCCCTACCCCCATACAAAATATAATTCTTATCTTCACTTTTAGGGAAAAAAATGTTCATTTAAACTTAAAGGGTGCAGTGCTCCACTCATGGTAGGAGATTATGCCAAAAAATATCTGCAGTCCATATGACCTATTGGACACTGGGAATTTACAGAGAGAGATCCCATTTGGGAGCTCCTTTAATAAGCCAGAATGGAGAGCCAATGATTGTAAGCTGTTTTTGCACTGGTAGACCTTGCCTTCCCATTTATTATATTGATATTATATTTATTTCAATGACTATCAAGTAAAGCTAAATTTCCCTTAAAGTGGATAAAGCAGATGCTAGCCTCAGTTTCCTCCAGTGATAACTGCTGATTGTTAAGGAATTCAATGGACAAACCTATAGTGATCGAAAGAATGTCTGGCCAGATATGTTTAAAGCTGGGGCTGCAAGGGCTTTTTCCAAACCATTTCACCAAACAATGGACTATCCATTTTAGAAGCATGAAGACAAAATATTCATTGTACAGATATTCATTGTTCACTAAACTACTGAAACGAATGGATACATGCTGACCCCATGTAATCAACAGATTTTTTACGATATTACCATGTAAAAGCACTTCTTTTTTACTGATTCTTATATTTGAATGCAATTAACAATGTATCAAGTATTAAAACTTTAGTAAAAAGTGTCTCAAATTTGAGTAAACACTTGCTCTGCAGAGCGGCATTGCGCTTACACCTGACAATTTGTGCATACTGCGAGATGAGTGACATTGGATGCACCTGACAGGCTATGCGAGCTGCAGGGCTTAGCGTCTGTATCTGGATCAGTACTTCTGGACTGGAGACTACCACATAACCGCAAGTGTTTACTCAAATTTGAGAGACTTTTTACAAAAGTTGTGATACTTGATACATTGTTAATTGCTATTCAAATATAAGAATCATTAAAGAAGAAGTGCTTTTACATGGAAATATCGTCAACAATCTGTTGATTACATAGGAGTATTTTTTCACTCTATAATAAGACACAGGGCACAGGAAAAGTGCCCAGGTATACTCCTTCCAATGCGGTTTAAATAAGACTTTGATAAAGGTCACTATAGACTGTGTTACATGCTGACCCCAACCACTGCATGGTTTCATACAAATGACAAAACATCCCATTATTCCATTTGTATATATACTATATGGCACAAAATGATTTTTGTTCACAAATTGAAATTATGGCATTCAGTCCTAAAGTTACTTAATATTACATATTGTTTTCCCGTTGTTATCAATTCAAACTCTCCATGTGATCCACTAGTGACAAGTGGAAAAAATTACTTTACATTTCTAGTTGATGGAAAAAGACAGGGGAGAAACATATTCTTCTCAGCCCTATAAAATGCAAAATAACAGCATACGCCCAATTTTACTCTGACCTACCACAATTACAATGAGTGGATGAAAACCCCTTTTCTGTAAACCAATGATTAATTTTTTAACCCTTGAATTTGTAATCCAATAGAAAAAAACAATGAAAATTAATGAAGGGAAGGAGAACTGGTTTTGTGTGCCAAGTTCTCTGTGAAATTTTCTAATTTACTCATTAAGATGCATTAATTCAGAGCATCAGATTGTGCATGCTGACAAGCCCTACACAAAAAAGAAAAATATTACTACTATGGGAGTAGAGATTACACATATATCTACATCCATTCAACGCTGAATTGATTATGTCAAAGGAATGTATTGTCAGAAAATAGCATAATGTTTAAATCAAGTCTTCATGGTAATTATCTTTTTTTAAATTAAAGTTGGTTTAAAAAAATTTTCCCAATTCCACTATGTTAATAAAAATTTTAACTGAAAATTCCTGATTTCTATAGAGACCCATTCCCCCCCCAGTCTTTTTTTATATCACAGTCAAAAACTAAAACAAAAGGTAAAAAACTTGTTTTAAAAAATAAAGGCAGGAAAAACAGGGGGGTATTTTTGAAAAACAGATTAAAACTACAGTTCCCCTCTTTATACAGTGACCTCTGTACATTATGGAAAATTTTTAAAAAAATTCACCCTTTATTTTTTAAAAAATCATTTTCTGAACTGGGTTTCGGTCCCAGTTTAGAACAGCAGTCCAGAAAAGATTCTGGCTTCTGAGCAAAAGTAAAATTATAAAAAACGGGATTAGAAAAAAGGGGATTTACACCCTCATTTTTTTTGGAAAATTTTTTGAAATTTTTTTTAATCCCGAAAACCCACTAAAATTTTAAAACTTTCATAAAATGTTAAGTAGTCAGTGACGCTTTTTAAAACAGTATTTTTTGGTGTAAAATCTAAATTTTTCCAAAACACACCCATAAATTTGTCTAAATGCTGGAAAACCAAAAGTGAGTCCCCCCCATAGGTAAAAATGGAAAATGTTTTCCCCAAAAGTTTTCAATTTTTGCGTGGAACCCCATTTTTTTTCCAGTATGCCTTAACCCCTTTTTGTCGGGTTAACTATAGCTTCACAAAAATTTTGCACCCAAATGGGGAATCCTTTTCCCAAAAACCCCTTTTCCCGGGATGACACATGGAGAAATTGGCTGTTAGAGACTTTGTGCCCCTCCACCTTCTTTTTTAGAATGTCCCACAGATCCCTCAGTGGGGTTTAGGTTTTTTTTGGGCCCAACCCGCCCTTTCCTTTTATTTTCTTTAGCAAGGCCGTGCTCCTCTTGGATGTGTTTTGGGGGTCATTATCATGTTAAAATATTGCCCTGCAGTCCAGTTTCCAAAGTGGGGGGATGCTCTGCTTCAGTAGGGTTCCAGAAATTTTGGGGTTTTTCAGGGTTTCCCCTCAAAGAATTGTAGCTCCCCACACCCGTCGACACTAGGCACCCCCAAAAAAATGGCACTCTAAATCACCATTTTAAATTTTGGAAACCCACACCTTGTCTTTAAATCCCCCCGGGTTTTCGGGCCAAACCCACTTAAACACCATCTGAACCAAAAAGTTTATCTTGCCCTTTCATTGACCACGGGCACATGGTTCCAGTATTTGTGTTTAGTTGTTGTTTTTCAGCAAATTTTTTTGCAGGCTTACTTGTGTTTTCTTTAAAAAAAGGCCCTTCCTTCTGGGATAAAAAACCATAAGCCCAATTTAGATGCAGTTTAAAGATATGATTTGACCCAATGACAGGCACTCATATGTCTATGTTGAAAAGACAATCTCTAGATATGACGATGAGCATGTGCACTTTTTGTTGACCCATAAAAAATTGGTTGTTTTTAGTCGGACCTGTTTTTTTAATTGCTGTATGGTTTGGAACCCATGCTGCATTTCCCAGTTACAGTTGTTGAAAAATCTTTTTAGGCCGTGGCCACCCTTTTATTAACGGGAAAACAATTTTTTTTCCTAAGGTCCCTGAGAGTTTTTTTGGCATGAGGTGCCAAGTTGAATTTCCCCAGGGGACCGAAAGAGAGCGGGGGAGACCCAAAAAACCCCAAAATTTTAAAATTACCTGCTCTCCTTTTCATACCTTGCCCCTTGAAAACACTTGGGTATGTTCAAAGGCTTTTTTTTGAGGGAAATTTGGGGGGTGTATTTCACCGCGAATTGCGCTTAAAAACTGGTGAGAGGGACCCGCCCCCCCCCCCCCCCCCCCCCCCCCCCCCCCCCCCCAAAATTACGGTAACCCAAATACTCTCAAAGAAAAATTTTAGGGGAATTGCCCTCCGCATACAATAAAAATCCTATTGTACGTGCGGGAGATAAGTGCCCATTTTAAATTTTATCATGCGTTTTATGGGGCGTGAGTAATCCCATGTCAATGGGCTGGTGGGCTGCCTTCCCCTCTTCCCGTGCTTCGGGAGTACGCGCTGATAGTGGACTCCCCAAATTTAATTTCCGGCGTATTGCGGCGTGTACTGTACGCGCCCCAAAATTTCGCTGTGTGAAAAATAAACCAAACAAGTCCCTGAATATGTGGAGGGAAAAGGCAAAAATTGGGGGGACAAATTTTTAAGGGGTGTACTCACTTTTGTTGCCAGTGGTTTAAAACATTTGATAGCTATGTGTTGAGTTTTTTTGAAAGGGCCCCAGCTTGTATAAAATGTGTAAATGGGGGCTACTTTACAAAAATTTTATCAAGTTGTTTTATCTTCAGTGTGTCCATGGGAAAGGGTAGAATTTTAAATTCCAAAAAATGTGAAGGGAGATACTGTAGCTTCTTAACCCATTGTCGCTAAGGGGTTAAACAAAAAATTTGAATGGGACTTGCAAAGGAAAAAAAAGGAAAAAATTCCCCTTTTTTCAAATTTACCTGGATTTTTTGCTTTGATTTTCTATTGGGAAAGTGATTGAATTTTCATTTGCAAGGATGAAAAATCCAAAATTATTCTTCAACATGAAAATCTATTTATACTAACTTACTCAAACCACAAATAAATCAAACTGATCAGGGTTAATTTACAAACTGATATAAACTCCTAAAATAAAACCCATTACAGTCTGCACTGTTGCGGGCCCCTGGGGACTTTAAATTAAAAAAACCCCGTCAATCTCCCATTACCAATGGGTTTCAAATTATTGATAAGAGTTAGTTTCCCCCTTGGGGGAATGGGAAAAAATTTTACCCCCCTGGGCCCGCCCCAGCCAAAGGGGGAGACCGAAAACCCAGCAATTAAAGTGGTCTTCAGGAGGGGCATGCAGGGTAATCACCGGATTCTTTTTATTGTTTTAAAAAGCCCGAGGAAAACCCCTTTTTTATCCCAAAGAACCCAAACAAAAAATTGTAATGTTAAAAAGCTAAAAACATATAGACCCAAACCTTTTTTCATAAATAGTAAATTAGTATTTTTATATAAAGCACATCTTATCTCTGAGTTTCTCTAAAAATATCAACCATCTTCTTGCTAAATTTCTAAATAATTTCTGGTAATTAACCCGAAAATGAAACTAGACAGAAAATTTTTCAAATCCATAAACAAATCAGCAAAAAATTCTTCTATCAAAAAATCTTTTTAACAAACAAAGGAAAAAAAGATGGTGTTTCTGTTTAAACAAACCTTATTTCGGTTTTTTTGGGTTTGGTTTCCTTAGTTAATTTTTTTCCCTCTACTAAATACAATATCCTTCTGGGTATTGTGATTATCAGCAGGCTGACATACCCGAGAAATCAAATTTAATTTAATATTAGAGTTCTCTTGTAAATTAAATTTGATTGTGTTTTGTAAATCTGTACTGATTCAATGTATTTTTTGGAATTATTGTTGACATTAGAAATATTGACATAAAATGATCTAAGATATGAAATGGTAAATGAAAATGATAGTAATGGTAGCTGAATAGAAGTTGAAAATGTTAAGATTTCCTATTATATATAGTTAAGGACCCACCTAATGAGGTTATCTCGCACAAATTAAAAAAAGGCATACCAAAATTGTCAAAAAGGCACTTACAACCTCAATTTTTTTGCTTTTTAGAATAGGGGAATAGTTTGTAAAAAATTTTAAAAAATTTTAAAAGGGGAAAATTTTTTTTTGTGGGGTTTTTTGTTTTTTTTTCCTTTCAGGGGTGTATGTATTTTGTGTTTTAAAAAATTTTTGTTTTTTCAGCCACAAAAAAATGCGCAAACCCGTGTCTCTTTGGAATTTATTTGGCCCAAAAAAAATACAGACTATTGTCACAACAAAACCTTGAACAATAATACGTTGCTCAAGGGACTAAATTTACAAATTTGTTTTTTGTCCCCTTTCTATTATCTTTTACCCGGGGAAACCCCAAAAATGGGTGGTTATTCCCTTTGGGGTTTGTTTTTTCAGGCCCAAACTCTTTGGCCTGTTATAGCAGACTAGCTGACTTATATAGGCCAGTTAAATCCTGGCCTAGAACACAGGGAGCAGTCACACACCCAAACCTTTCCCCTCCCCTGCTCCCAGTTAAGAGCCATCCCGGACAAAAAATGTTAAAAAAAACAGTAAAATATCCTTTTTAACAGGTGCCAAACTCCCTTACCGCAGGCTGGAATAACAAAATAAAGAAAATTGGGTTCCTTTCCTCCCCCGACGCCCGGTTTTTTGTTGACGTGCAACTGTCCTTTGACATATATGCTTGAGTACTCTTGGTGCAATGTTTACACCATTCACCCCTTGTTTTGGTTTTGGGCCCCACCCTTTTAAAGGACATGTGACAAAGTATCCCAATTGCCTGGTTTTAGAACCGGTTTTGGTGGTGTTCCACGTAAAAATTTTTAAAATTTGTAAGCCTATAACCACCTGGTTACCCTTGAATTTTTTTCCCTTTTTAAAGGGCCATTTTTTTTTTTTTAAAGGTAAATGGTCAGTAACCAGGGTTGAACTGTCCCCGCCCAAAAAAGTACCTTAAAAATTTAAATTGGTTTCCCAACCCTTTAAAAACAAGTTGCTAAACCCCTAATTTAGGCTTTCTTTTTTTTAAGGGGATGTCAGCTTTATACTGAAGTTGACCACTTGGGTTTTTCTTCCCCCTTTTAAAATTTATGAAAGGATAAAGGCCCCCCCCCAACCCCCCCCCCAACTTTTTTGGGGGATCCCGCCTTTTTCTTTGTGATTTTTTTTAAAGTTTTCCCATAATTTTTCTATTTTCCCTTTTTCAAACTTAAACTTTCAGGTTCCCTATTATTAAACCCTAAACGCAACTTTTATTATATTAACTTTAAACCTCCATATTTACAATATTTAAAAACCCTTGGGTTCTTTCCTCCTCATAATTTAACCCCCTTTTTCTTCTTTAAAAAGGGGAAAAACTCCTATTCTTTCATCTTTTGTTTTGGTGGAACCCCACCCATTAAAAAGGGGAGAGCCTTATTTCTATAGCAAAGTTTTCTAGTTCAGTAAAAGGGGTCCCAAAACCCAAAAAACTTGGGAAAGTCGTCCCTCATCTCTAAGGAACCAAAAAAAAAAAATAAGGCCCCCCCTTGGGGACACCGGGCTGAAACATTTTGACACTTTTAAAACGAGGGTTTGGGAAAAGGGTCACCCAATTTTTTTTCCCCTTCATGGCCTGACCCCAGCCGACATGTTTCGCCCCCGTAACCTGGCTTTATCAAGGTTTGAAGGTTTCCCATCACATGTTGGGCTGGGGCTCCATAAGCCCCTTTCTCTTCAATATCTAATATTTCTTTTTCATTGGGAATATAACTCCACTGTAAAAATAGACCACCCCCTTCCCTTTTCTTCCCATATTTTTTTAATTTTTTCTTTCTCCTATGTATGTTTTTTATGTATTAAATTTCCCCAATTTGGCTGGCGGGCCCCCCTTAAAAAAAATTTTTAAAACCCCCCTTTTTTCCACCCGTTTTTTATAGTATTGTTTCCCAAAACTATTTTTAAAAATACTTCTCCTTTTTACATGTAATTTCCCCTAACTAAATTTTAATAATAGCTTAGGCCCCTATGGGGTAGCCCTCCCTCCCTCCCCAGTCTGGGCCCCACAAGTTTTCCCCCTTTTAAAATCTTCTCTTACGGCTCCCAGCCAGCCCCCCAAAATTTCCCCCACATAAAAATGGGGGGCCCTGTTAAGAAAAAACCCGTATCCCAAAAAAAGCCACCGCCTCCGCTGCATTGCCCCGCCCGCCCCGCGCCCCGATGCAGGAAAAAAAAAATCTTTCCCCTTACATGAATACCAAAATGAAAAAAGTCCCCCTTTTCAAAAGCAATAACATGCATCCCTAATTTGGGTTAAAAAGAAAAACCGTGGGGCCCCACGTGATGGAAAATCTGTCACATTACAGGAACCCCCCGGGACGGGCCCAAACGGTAAGTTTGGGGGGAAAAACCCGTTTTTGGAGTTTGGGGGAATTTTGGGCCCAAGAAGGTTTTTTTGGTCATGAGGAGCCCCCTGGGGGGGCAGCTTTTTTTGAAAGGGAATTCCTCTTTTTTGAAGTTTGTTTTCGCGCCCCGGAAGGGGGTGGGGTTTTGGGGCCTTTATTGGGGGATTTTTCCTTTTATTAGGTTTAAATTTGGGGGGAGCACCGGAAAAGGGGGGGTTTTTTTTTGTTTTCCTTAAAAATGATTAAAAAAAGGAAGTGGAGGGTCAGACCACTTTTGATTCGGGAAAACCTTTTTTTTTTTTTTTTGCCCTTTTTTTTTAAAAACCAAAAGGGTTTTTCTGGGCGGGAAAAATGTCGGGGGGAGGTCCGGCCATGACGTTTTAAATTTTTTGAAATCTTTACCTTGGCTACAAGTTTTCAACCCCGCTTTCAGCCGGGTCACCAAGGGGGCCCCCTTTTTTGTTCTTTTTTGTCTTTTGAGTTTTGGGAAGACCCCCGCCCAAGTAAGTTGGTTGGGCCCTTTCTGAAACAGTACTTTGCTTTTTAGATATAAGGGGTCCCCCTGTTAATAGGTTTGGGGGGTTCCCCCAAAACTTGATGATAGAAAGGGAGGGTTTTTCCCTTTTTTTCGGAAAACAAAAAGGGGTTTTTTAAATGTGGGGGGATAGAGATCAAGGGGGTTTTTTTTTAATTTGTTGGTTTAGAGGTTTAAAAGTTAGATATAACCAAAATGTTTTCGTTTTAGTGTTTTTAAAAAGATAAGGAAAAAACTGATAGAGTTTTAAATTTTGGGGCCCATGGCAAAATAGTAATTTTGTGATCAAAAAAATCAATCTTTGTTTCTTGCGAGATTCCCAATTTTTTGGGTTTTTGTGACATTTTTTAAAGTTAAAGGGGCAATTTTTTTCACAGACCTCTTTTAGCTTTCGAAAGGCTTCCTCTGACTTCCAATCCCATTTTATTATTGTGGAAAATTTAGCCCTTTGGTTTTTGGGCTGTTAGAAGAACTGTGAATTATTTTTAAATTTTGGGGGCAAAAAACCTTTTAATAATTTAAACCAAAACCCATCCCCCCAAGAAGGGCTTTTCACCTGCTTTTTTTTTTAAGAAAAAAAGGGGGTGGGGGAGTTTTTAAAACATTCTCTTTGGGCGTTGTGGTTTTAAAAATCCCAAAGGCAAATTTTTTTGGGGTTCCCGTCATAAAAAAAGTCTTTCCCAAATTGAAATCTTTTTTAAATGCCTTTGGGTCTTGCTAGACGAGATTCACAGTCTATGGTTAAAAAAAACCACATTTTCTGAAAAAGGCTGCGGGATTTTGCTTTTGGGGCTGTTTGAATGAAAACCCTCAAACCTCTGAAATGTGGTTGAGGCATCATGTAGACCAAAAGGGAGTACCATGTACTGAAAATGGCCGACAGGAGTGGAAAAGACGGTTTTCTCTTTTGCCACTTTGGTAAGTGGCATTTGCCAATAGCCTTTGGTCTGGTCAAGAAGATTGATGACATATCTGGCAGGGCCCAACCAATCAATTAATTCGTCCACCATAGACCTGGGATCAGCGTCAAATTATCTGAACTACAGATATAGACTCTGATATACGAACCTCTGGTAACTCATTGCTAGGTACTTTCTTGAGCCCACTTTTTAGTTTTAGTAAATTTACATAGTAAATTTGAAACTGTTATCTTTTCCCTGGCTTATACACCTTAACATTCTCACAGACCTCATTGGGACCTTGCCAATTAGCAATAAATTTGCTTTCTACAGTTGGCACTTACACCAAAACACGGTCACCTGGCTGAATGCACCTGTCCCTTGCAGACCTATTATAATCTCTGACCTGTGCTTCCTGAGCTTGCTGCAAAAGGCTCATTTTCAATTGGAATTATCACTGTATCCGGTATGTGGTCAATAACACTGCAGTGGGGTGTTTGCTCCTATTACCAGGTCTCTTTAGCCATGTATAATAGCCCTCTTGCCTGTCTACCGTACAGCAGCTCAAATGGAGACAATCCCTTAGACGCCTGTGAACCTTCCTGTATGGAAAACATTTAGTATGGCAACAGAAAGTCTAAGTCATTCTCATACTTGTCAGCCACCTATTTAAGTATCCTCTTCAGAATTCTATTGAACCGTTTCACCAGACCATATACAGAAGTGTGTAATGCTTAGAAGCTGACACAGTTTCTTGGTAATTTTTGACATAAAGGGGGTTCCCTGGTATGTCAGGATTTCCTTAGGGATGCCTGTTCTGGTAAACATATGAAAAAGTTCTCTGGCAATCACCTTAGAGGAGGTGTTACTGAGCGTGATGGCTTCTGGATAATGAGTGGCGTAATCTAGCACTACTATAATGTTCTGGTGACACTACTAAATGTGCTACAATTAGCAGCCACGTGTCCCTGTCAGCACCAGCAGACTATCTGGCTTCAGAGCCTAGTACTGAGTCCTTTCTTGGACTTTGCAGCCATCTACCTGCGCGCTCTGAGAGTGTTCCATCCTCCTTGCCAAACATTCTTGCCAGATGAAGGTCTTCTCTGGCTACCTGGGGCATACAAGTACTGCAGGAAGTCTTCAGTGGGGGTAAACTGCTCCACAATGGACACAAGTTCATCCATGCTTTTGGGATTGGTTTATTCTAGGCAGTGCTGGATTCTCACTGGCAAGGCTTGGACAAAACAGTCACACACCGCCCCCTTGATTATTTGGGCTGATGTAAGCTCCTTAGGCTGCAGCCAGTTGCTGGTGAGATGGAAGAGGTCATACATTTGTGACCATATGGGTTTGTTCCAGTCATACTCCCAGGAGCAGCCTTGCGGTGCTCTAACAGCCAAGGTAACTGCTAGCTGGGCCAGGATATCTCTCTGAAGCTTTGTGTAGACTCAAGTTGAAGTACGGCTTCTTTGGTTCTCCTGTCAGAAAGGGAACCAGCACATCTGCCCACTGGTCTTGGGGTAGCTGCTCCCTCTTAGCCATCCTTTCAAACGTGCTCAGGTAGGCTTTGATGTCATCCACTGCCACCATTTTTCTTAGTGTGTGCTGCATGAACTGTTGAGGTGCGGTCTCACTTTGTGCCTTGATAGCTTCCTCGTGCACCCATCGTTGTTGCACATTTGTCTCTTCCTGTGCAGTAAAGGCTTGTTGAAGGTGGAGGGTTGACTGCACAAGCTGCTTAATCAGTTCCTCCTTGCTTGATGATTAATTAGGCCTCTGTTGGCAATGTCGCTTACAAGAGTACTGTCTCTTTAAACGCATGCTCGCATCCTCCACCAAGATGTAAGGGGGTCGGCTTGGTGGTCCAGCAAAGTACAAGGGCAATAGAGACACAGAAAACCCTTTAATAATAACTCCTGCTCGTCTGAGCACTAACTATACAGTAGTGTTTATCCCTTACTACTATCTTATACCTGAAAATCAAGACTATGGTTGCTCCCTGGTGTAGCCGCTCAGACTCAAACTCCATGGCCTGTTATAGCAGACACACCTAGTCAGCCAACTAGCTGACTTATATAGGCCAGTTAAAATCTGGCCTGGAACACAGGGTGCAATTACCCACCCAACACTTTGACTGCTCCCAGTAAGAGTCAACCCGGACGACGCTGTCTGCAAACAGCTAAACTTGCTGTTCAACAGGTGCCAATTACAATATCACAGCTGACACAAAATAAAGCAATGGCTCCTACTACATTGAGATCAGGTTTCTTGGTGATGTGCATCTGTCCTCACCTTTATACTCTTGGTACAATGTATATATGCAGTGCCAAGCAAAAGGTTAACAATGTTTTGAACTTTTGACTTTCAGGCTCCATATCTCACCATCCATAAACTGTCAAAACATATATCTATTGTCAAGTGTTTACTAAATCACTGCACACAAAAATACTTGACTAAAACTTAACCTTTAATGAAAAAGATCAATAAAAAAGATTAATTAATCCAATACATATATGAATAACTTAAAAATAGTTCAAAGGATATAAATACCAATAAAGCATGCCCATAGAAATACAGATATATTTGAATGATTGTAGAACTACATATGCCAGTAAAGCATGTGCATACAGACACAGAGGAAAAAACCTATGGGGTATAGACCCCTAATCACAATTATACCAACGTCAAGATCCTTGGAACCGAAGTCCAGTCCTGGATATGGATAATTTATAGTATACAAGAAGAAAAAGATTGTTCCATCACCAGGAGTGAGGACAGATGCAGATCTAGAGGTTGAACATTTTTCCCATTGTTTTTTGAAAAGTAGCTCTAGCTCAGTCAGATAGGTCAGTGGACATTTGTGAATAGCAATCTTTAAGTCCTGTCACATATACTTAATTGGATTTAGGGCTGGACTTTGACTGGGTCATTTTAGCACATGAATATGCTTTGATTTAAACCCTTCCATTGTAGCTTTGGCAGTATGTTTTGGGTCTTTGTCCTGCTGGAAGGTGAACCTACAGTCTAAAGTATTTTACAGGCTTTCATCCAGCACTGCCTTGTATTTAGCTTCTCCCATCTTCCCATCAACTATGACCAGCTTCCCAGTTCTTGCTGAAACAAAGCACTCCCACAGCATGATGCTGCCACTACCATGCTTTACAATGAGTATGGGGTGTTCTTATTGTTACTACTCCATAAAGGCCAGATTTGTGGAGTACAGGACTAATAGTTGTCCTGTGGACAGATTCTCCCACCTGAGCTATGGATCTCTCCAGCTCCTCTGGAGAGGGTCTGAGACTCTTGACTGATTTTCTAATTAGTGCTCTCCTTGTCTGTGCTTCCATTTAAGGATGACAGATTGAACAGTGCTCCAAGAGATGTTCAGAGCTTGGGCTATTTTTTTTTTAAACATAACCCTATAATTTACATTGCCAAAACTGTATCCCTTAGCTGTCTGGTGTGTTCCTTGGTTTTCATTATACCGTTTGTTCAATTCTGTTCTCTAACAAACCTCTGACGCCTGCACAGAACAGCTGTAGTTATACTAAGAATAAATGACATACATATGTACTATATTTACTTATTAGGTGACTTCTAACAGCAATTTCTCACACCTGATTTTATTTAGGGGTATCAGAGCACAAAGGGCTAAAGACATGGGCACAACACACTTTTTAGTTTTTAATTTGCAAAAATTTGAAAAAAATAAGTATCATTTTCTTTACAATTCACAAATACTTGCTACTTTCTGATGTTCTATTGCATAAAATATCAATTAAATTCATTCAGTTTGTGGCTGAAATGTTAAAATATGAAGAACAGTTGAAGGAGTAGGAATACTTTTGCAACCCAATGTATATACAGTCAAAATTTGCCAAGATCTATGCTCACAGCGCTTTTGCTTAGTGTTTGTGAAACTACTCAAGAGACTATTTCAGGTGACATCTGAAGAATTAATAAACTCCTATCAGAGTTAATCCCCATAAATACTGAACTCCACTGTATCGATTTAATACTTACACCTGCATTTCCCAAAAGGTATTTGTCACAGCAGCATCTCAGGCAGTGATGAGAAAATGGTTTTCAATTTTGTGCTTTACTTTTCATAGTGAAGAAACTAAAATAAGTTATTGAAACTAAAATTGTGTAAACAATAATGGTTTCAGCTCAGGTTTATTTAAGCAACAGGTAAAATGTTCTGATTTACTTGTGGCCATATAAAGATCTGTAGATTCATCAATGCTCTTTAAAAAATGCAAATGTTTTGGTTTATTATTTTGCATTGGAAGAAAAATAATAATAACAATAATAATAATAATAATAATAATAATAATAATAATAATAATAATAATAATAATAATAATTTTAATGCAAAACAAGATAAATGCTGTAAAAATAATGTAGACAGGACCACCAATGTGGGTAAATTATTTCCAGGGACTCAACCCAAGATAAAAGTAATGTAGACAAAATGCATCATTGTACAAAAAAAACATAAAAATTAGGATAATGAGAGACATCAGGTTAGAATAATACTTTTAGCTACAGTATGTAAAGTATAGAATAACCATACCAGAGAATCCTCTTGTGCTCCAAAGCTCTAACATAAAAATAATTAAAAAATTTCAGAAGACTACAGCCTTATTTGGAGTCAAATAATTTAAAATTTTGTACATGTATGAAAGTGTTTTTCACCCTTTTTTTGGCATACAATGCACCTAATTGAGCCGGCTACGATGTCTAATGCACATAACGTATGTGTTAGGAGCATTGTTTGTAAGACTCAACACTTTCGAATGCGCCTAACATGAATGGGGTGTTCTGGGGGCGTTCTGGAGGTGTGTCGTAAGATTGGACACATATATGAATGTAGCTCGCCAAAACTAGGCACATTACTGCTCCGACAGGCAGACTTATTTCAATGTGATCTGCCTGAGCCTGAGGAGTCAAAGTGAAGCTAGATTTGCTGTAAGGGGCAAAAATGTCCAATATTTCTCAACTTACAGCAGTGCATTAATAAAATTTAATTTTTTTTATTTACCAAACTGTATAAAATTTAGTTAAATTCAATGAAAAATGTGATCATATAAAATTAATATAAAATATGTAATGTCCACAAAATATAGAAATCTCTCCTATAAAATGTTTTTAAAATTAATAGAATCTAAAACAAATTTTACATTAAAATCCCATTGAGTATGTTGTTCAGATTTTTATATTTTACATTTTTACTACATTAAATTTTAAATGTATTTTTGCTGCTCTCTACCTTTATTCTACATACAGCAAGAGCTAGCACAGCTCAGGCATTGCTGGGACCTGTGGTCCTCTAAGCAGGATCAATACCATAGTTTATATTCACTGACATGCTATTCTAATGACTTCTCTTATTTCCAGCCTGTCAATAACCTTCATACATGTTAGGCACATTACTTAGGTGCCTAAGTTCCGTAAAGCGGCTAACACATAGGCGAGGTGCAATGGACTTTAGACACCATTTATGAACGCACAAAAACCACTTTCATACATCAGGCGCATTATATACTGTAAACGAGACTCGACAATTCACTTTGACGCGCCATCACTATTGAGAAATCATTCTCTAACGGCAACTCTTTAAGGGGGGATAATTCTATAATCTGCCATAAAACCTTCATAATATCTCAAGAGATATTGGCCCATAGACTCCTCTGGGTGATATATTATGACATTGATCTTGTACAGTACTGTAAAATGGATATGTTCAGATGTAGTTTTCTAACGCAATAAGAAAATTCTGGTAAATAGTTAATTATGGTTTCTATAATTTAGTAGTATACCAGCTCCAGAGTGTCCAAAGTATATATTAGGCTTTTGAAACATGTTGCTTATGTGACAGATTTGACTATGTGGTAGGTCATTCTTGTCATATAGTTTTAGCCCTGTATGTAAGTCTTTATTTAACTCATGACATTTTTGAAATTTCAGATAAGATAATTGTTCATTCAGAGGTCAGAACTAGTGTTGAGCGATTACGTTGGCTATCGACAACGGGCGATAGTCGATAGTCGGCCACCATCGATAAGGTTTTTCGATAGTGAGCATTTGATTATGAGCGATGACCATTAAAGTCTATGGGAAAGCAACAACACCTTCATTCTAACACCCAAACAGGGCTGGAGAAGCTGGAATTAACAGCCACAACAGTCAAATGGATACCTGCTACATCTTAGGCACAACACTTAGGCTATAAAAGCCACAGAAAAAAAGTCACACACCATTCACTATCCCTGTCTTGTACCACAGCATGACCCTTAAACCTGCATCACCCACAAATTAAAAAGTGCCAGAAGGCAGTATTATTTGAACCATCATTTTACTTGAACTGGACATTGAATATACCTGTCCTGGAACGCAGCATGACGCTAAAAACCTGCATGACCCACAGATTAAAAAGTGCCGGAAGAAAGTAGTCTTTAAACCACCATTTTAGTTGAACTGGACATTGACAAACCCTGTCCTGGACCGCAGCATGACCTTTAAACCTGTCTGACCCACAGATTAAAAAGTGCCGGAAAAAGGAGTCTTTCAACCACCATTTTAGTTGAACTGGACATTGACTATACCTGTCCTGGGCCACAGTATGACCATTAAACCTGTCTGACCCCCAGATTAAAAAGTGCCGGAAAAAGGAGTCTTTCAACCACCATTTTAGTTGAACTGGACATTGACTATACCTGTCCTGTGCCACAGCATGACCCAGGGCCGGAGTTACAGTGGGTGCGGTGAGAGCCCAGGCTGGCGTCCGTCATCTATTAACACGCAGGTTAAAATGCCTTGATGACGCAGCAACAAAAACAGTCGTGCTGAAGCAGAGTGTGGAAGTGGAAGTGTGAGAACTCCAGCCTTCCTCAGTACACAGTCAAGACCTGGGTAGCGCTTGCCCCTCCGTATGAGTGCGGACCAATTGAGCTTCACTTGGAAATACTGGTGGTTAACGTTCCTGTTCCACCCAGGTGCCCTTTTTCTTGGCATTCTTTTTCTCATTTTACTCAACGTGCTGGAGGAAATTGTCTCTGTACTTTGTTCTCTGTCTGTGCTCCATACTCCATGTCCTCTGAATAACCTACATCTGGTCAAGTTTTCCTGTACCTCCCTTGTACAATTCAGAGGAATTTTTTTACCAGCTATTTTGTACATGCAAGTTTTTAGTAGTTTATTTCTAGAAAACACATTTTTAAAATAGGATGGAATCCCACCATGTCTTTGTTTCTCTTTTTTTAATTGTATTAAATGGGTTGTCTCAAAACAGGGATTGATAGCTATGTTAAAGATCTTGCAAAAACAAGTCATTTTGCAATATGTGTCCATTAACAGTGTCCTACCTATTCCTGTTTCTGACAGCACCATCACCCTTGAGCCACTCTTGACAATTGTGAAGAACAAATGTCTGTTAGAAACAACATTTTTTTTTTATAATAGGACCTGTAGTATAGCTGCATTTCAAAGCAAAATGCCCCCAAAAATTCAAAGCATGACCCTTGAGACACTTTGGACAATTGTGAAGAACAAATGTCTGTTAGAAACAACATTTTTTTATAATAGGACCTGTAGTATAGCTGCATTTCAAAGCAAAATGCCCCCAAAAATTCAAAGCATGACCCTTGAGCCACTTTGGACAATTGTGAAGAACAAATGTCTGTTAGAAACAACATTTTTTTATAATAGGACCTGTAGTATTGCTGCATTTCAAAGCAGCATGACCCAAAAAATTATAAAAATGACTTCTCAGGGGGCGTGGTCTGCACCCGGATGTAGCTGGTTGCATCTGCTGTGAGCTCTCCAGGAGACTCCTCCTCTCGGCTCAAATCGGCTTGTATAAACCTGCTTATAAGCCTGATTGTTTCCAGAACCATACTCCTGACTGGGGCACTTAAACATTTTGAACCCTGAACAGAACCATCGAGTGAGTGTTCCTGATCGGGGGCCCCTGATAGGGGCCCCTTCTGTGGCAGAAATTTTTTTTGAGCCCTCAGCCATCTTTAAATTCAGCCTGTGTCTGCCCCCCCCTGCCCTGGTTGGGTAGTGAAAAGGCTGTTCTAATTTAGCAGAAACCTGGACTCCCCCTTTGGCCTAACTCTGTCCTCACCTTAGTTTGCTGGTGCCCCATTTCCTGTGGGGCCCTTTGGGTCTCTTTACTAAAAGCACTGTCTTTTTTGGGGGGGGGGGGGATTTGGGCAGCAGGGGGGGCAACACCTTTGGGACTTTCTCCTTCCCACTGGTTTGTAATTGCAGACCCCTTTCTGATAAGCCTTTTTTCCTTCCCCTTCTGATATTTACTTTTGAGCTCCCATCCTGCAACAAAAAACTTTTCGGGGGAGTAAAAAATTTTTCCGGGAGTAAAAGGACTGGACCCAAGATGCGGGGTTTTTAGCTTTTAAAACTTCTCCCATGTTGCCCAAGGGGGGCCCTGCCCGGGGCTGACTGCAGCACCCCCCACAAATCACCGGGCTCACTTTTTTTTAACAGTTTCCCTGAGCCTCAGTGAACCCAAAAAGTCCCCCAGCTATTGTGCAAAATTTATAGCCCCCTCCTATTCCTGCCTCCGCCCTTCTGCTGCAGAATTCTGACCCCCTTGCAAAACCCGGGAAATTTTAAAAGTTTATAAATTTTGGGAATTTAAATTTCCCAATTTTTGGGGGCCCTAATACCATCTTTAAAAGAGACTTTCTTGAATTTTTTTAAAAATTCGCTTGAAATCTACACTAGGGGACTGCCCCCTATTGATCATTTACTATACCAAATTATCCCATTACTCTGCGCGGGTTTCTGGGGAAAATTTGGGGGGTCCTCTGGAATTTTTAAATCCCCTAAATTTTTCCCTTTTTCAGCAAAAAGGGGTGCACCCATTGCATTTCCCCGCCACCCATTTGAACCCCTTTGGTTTTAAAAGAAAGGGATTTTGGGTATATAAAAAAAAAAAAAAAAAAAAAATTTTGATTACTTTCCCTCATTTTCACCCCCTTACTTTACCTAAAAACTTTTTACTACCTTTGGGGGGAACTTCTAAAAAAAAAGATCCCAGGAAAAAACCCACCCAAAAATTTCCCTAAATTCTTTCCTGCCTCGGGCTCACCCCCAAAAGTTTTTTTACCAGAAGGGCCTGCATTTAAAAACCCCCCTTTTTTTTCCCCCTCTTCTTCCAAGGGGAAGTCTTTTTACCTTGAACACCCATGCCCCAAAAATTTTGCAGATGATAAACCATTTTACGTCTCCCACCCCTTCATCAACTATTTTTTCCTTCCTTCAAAAACCCACCTTGCATTCTTAACTAAAGAAAATTTGATGTTTGACTTAAAAAAAATTTTCCCAAAACCCCCTTTCTTCCCAACGGGCCCCACATTAAAACAAAATTCTCAGAATTTGCAATTTCCCCCATAATAACCTAATCGGCAAATGCTGCTTTGGGGGAAAAGGGGTGCAGAAAATTAACAGCAAAGGTAATGATCTTGGGGACGGGTTCCGCCGGAAAAACGTCAGAATCAGAGGTATTCCAGAAGTTTTTAATTTCCCGATCAACTAAACCAGAATCTCTCTGACCTTATGGCTTTGGTCCTGCCGAAATGTTTTCCCTCAGGAACTTTATGTTTGATCGAATCCATAAAAACCCCCCCAAACCAAAAAATTTTTCTTCCCAAAAAACCTAGAGTTTAACCATTGCAAAAAATTCCCATTTTTACAAGTAAAGGGAGGATTTCCCTCAGAGCTCTTCGAAACCCCCCTGAGCCCCCCGACCTTTTTCACTCCTTTAAAAATTTTTCCCTAAATTCTTTCACAATGACTTTTAAAAAAGGGCGAAAGGAATTCCAGGCCTATACAAGGATCCAAAAGGAAAATAGAAATCTCCTACAGAGGGGGCCCTTTCCCCCAAAAAAGTTTCATCAAAACCAAAGATCTCTCACCCAATATTTCCCTTAAAAACCCCCCAAGAAACCCCCTTCACAAAAAGGGTTTGGGAAAACCCTTTCTCCCCTTCTTCGGGACACTACTTTTTTCCCCTCCAAGACTCAGTCTCGCCCCGAAATGATCACCCCGCTCTGGCAAAAAGGGCCCTTTCCAAGTCAGGATCAAGACACCCAAACGATCTCTCCATATCCTTCTTTTTCTCTGCTTCGTCGGGATTCCCCTGGTGCTCCCAAGAGGGGTTTTTGCTTTCCTCTTTTTCCTTTCGGGTTTCCGAGACGGACTTCCCCTTTTTCTTTTTTTCCCTTTTTTGGGGAAAATTTTGCTAAAAATTTTTTACTATTTTTGGGAGCTTTTGTTTCAAAAATGTTTTTTTTTTGTTTTTTTTTTGTTTTGAAATGTTACTTGCATTTTCCATTACCAATTTTGGGTTTTTTCTTTTCTTTTCTGAAAAACCCTTTTTGGATAGTCCCCTCAATCTCAGATGTTTTTCAAAAATGCCTATATGCCCCCTTAAACATACCAAAACTACTCCCTTTTTTCCATCGGGGATAAAATTTTATGTCACTCAACGAAAAACGTTTAAATTCACCTTTTAAAAACGTTTTTTTTTTGGAGGAGGTCCAAAAATTTAAGGCCAAATATAGAAATTATACGGGAAAAAGGCCCCTTTAAAAAGAGATAGATTCGGGCCTTTTAAACATGGGAAGTTTCCAACTTTTTTTTCCCCACACGACCTTTGACCAAAAAAGGCAGGTGAAGCAATCTTTGTAAAAGACACAAAAATTTTTCCCTCCCCCCCTTGAGTCACATATAGACTCAAAGGGGTTTCGATTCACCCTTTTTAAAAAATTTGCCTACTAAATTCCCCGTCCCCTATACTATCTTACTTTAATATGCACCAAATTCACATCAACTTCCTTTTATTAGCAAGGTAATTCTTAAGGCTAAGCGAATCACGAAAAAAAAATTCTAATTAAAATGGGAATTTTAATATGGTCATAAAATAACCAGCTAGATAGATTAAGAGCGTATCAAAAACGCCCCTAAACCTTTCCCAGCACCCCCTTTTAGAGGAAATTTACATGATAAATTTGGCGCTAAAACTTCCCCCTAGCGATTTTAAACTTCCCCTTTTTATTCTGCCGCACGGGCACCTATTTAGATTTGTTTTTTTTTCCTCACAAACAAAAAGGGCCCTTTATCCAATACAATCTCATCAAAATAGCTTCCGCCCCCGGGTAAATTTTCATGCCCCTTTTTTTTTCCCTCCCATTAAAGACGTTTTCCCTCTCCCCCCCCCCCCCCGTTTTTCTGGGGGCCGCAAAAATTTCACTTTCTTTTTAAAAAACAAAGAGGAAAAATGAAAACCCTCCGAAACACCCTAAACCCGATTTACTTCCCATTAATACTCCACCCTGCCCCCCCCCTTTAATTTCCCCTGTTGGGGGCCCTCAAAAAAGCCTATTTTAAAGGGGGAATTTTTTAAACCTGCATCTAAGGAAAAACGAAACCCGGAAAAAAATTTAAATGACCCTTTTTTGGGAAAGAATAAAGTGGAAAGGAGCCCCAACTTAAGCATACCCCACAAAAAATTAACCTGAATTTTTCAACTCTCAAAAACCCCACAACTTAGGGAATTGAATCTAAGAAAAAATATAAAAATGTTTGCCGGGCCCCAAAGGGGAACTTCATCTAGGGGGGGAACCGTGGGGGAAAATTGCGGGGCAAAAGGGCCAAAAAGATAAAACCCAAATTTCCCAAAAATTTTTATTTTTAAAAAACCCCGGATAAGAAGAAAATCAATGACCCCTCCGAATAGCAACTCCTTTCCCGCCTATTCCCAAATTCCTTGTTTTTACACTTTGGGGAAAGGGAAACCCAAGTTTCCCTTTAAACAAAGGGAAAATTAACAATTTTTTAGCTAAAACCAACCTTCCAGCCCTATCAAACAACAAAAAAAATCCCTTAATCCCTATTCTATCTCAGAATTGGGGAACACTACTAAAACTTCAAAACCTTAAAAATCCCCCCGCCCAGATAAATTCAAAAACGAATATTACAAACTCTTCTTACCCATTTTAGTTTCCCCACCCTCCTGAATACTTTCAATGGGATTTAAAAAATAGGGGTCTCCCCCTAAAAAAATTTTTTCCCAGCTATCATAACAATAAAACCGAAACCAGGCAAACCCGTAAACTTATTAACAAATTTATAAAACCAAAATTACATCCTCAACTGTGACATCAAATTTTATTTAAAAAATTTTTGGGGAACCAAAGGCCCAAGACCATACTACCCTCCTTTTATCAATAGAGATCAGGGAGGCTTTGGGTTTTTGGTCGACGGCTAGGATGGGGTCCCCAAAAACTTCTTTTAATTTTTTTACATAAATTAAACAAAACCCACCAAAATTTTGCCTTTTTAACTATCACTGGACGGGAAAAAGCCTTTTTTTTAAACAAATTGGGTTTTATCTTTAAGAAGTATTAAAGAAATTTGGCTTTTAAGGTTTTAATTTTAAAGGCTATCCCAGCACTCAAAAACCAACCCCTTTTGCCCAAAAGTGTAAAGCATCGGGGTTCTTCTCCCCGCAGCTTTCAAATCACAAACGGCCCCAAAAGGCAAGGTTTCCACTTTCCCCTTTCATTTTCCCCAAAATTGTGTGTTAAAACCCTTTGCTGAAAAATCAAACTTCTCCTTTAATTTTGGCATCTTTATTACCAAAACTGAAAATAATGTTTCTTTTAAAAGCCAAAAAAACCTAATCAAATTGCCAAAACCCACTGGTGTCTGCCCGCTCTTCCAACCTACTAGAAAAGGTATTCCCCCTCTCTTACTATAAACTAAATAATCCAAAAACCACAATTTTTGCAATCAATTGCCCCCCAAAACTCTTAAATTTTCAACTAAAGGGAATTTCCCAAATTTTTATGGGACTGATTCCTTGTTTCCTAAATTTTGTTATTAAACTCTTTCCTACCCTTAAAAAAGACTATACAGCAAATTTGGGGGACCTTGGGGGGTTACTCTGCATCGGAAAAAAAAGTATTACAGCAACTGCCCCCTCATTGGGTGGAAAATAAACCTGTCTAAAAAAGCTTCTTTTTGCCCAATTTTCCCTTTACAAATTTCGCGATCACTACCCCTTTTCCTTTTTCCCCCCCCACAAATGAACAAACTCCCCAAACCCACTCTTAAAAATTTAAACGGGGGCCCCTAAAAAGCCCGTTTTAAAAGGGGCTTAAACTTAAAAAAACATAGTAAACTGGGAGGCCCATCTGTCCCCAAAAAACTTTATAAATTTTTAAAGGGAGCGGCTGTGCTGGGGCCCAAAATTTTTACTTATGGAATAAACCGATGGCAAACCCCTTGGGCCCCAAAGGAATGCCAAAAACAACTTTCCCCATTTTCAGTGAGGGATGGGCCCTTTTTGCAGCCCCTATTTTGGGCACAGAATTTCGAGGGGACTTTTCCCCCCCTCCAACCGTTGCCTTAGCTTGGTCTAAATATAAAAGTGGGCCCCCTTCCCCAAGGTTTGGAATACATAGGAACCCATTGCTCTCTTTTCTGGTTTCAAATATTTTCTTTCCATCCCTATCCTGTTTTCCCAATTTTTATCAATTTTTTTTAGTTTAAATAGGAGATATGTACTCCACGTTTCTCTTTAAAAAATTTGAAAAATTTAAACAAGAATTTGGGGTCCCCCAAACTCAATTCTTTACTTTACCTGCAACTTAGACACATTATTACAGTTGGAACTGGGCCTGAACCCAAAAACCAAATCCCCATTTTTAAAAATTTTCCCATCTCATAAGAAAGGGTATTATTTAAAAGGGCCCTTTTATTAGCCTACACTAACTTTCCCTCCCGAGCTGTTTAAAATAAGCAAGGGCCCCACTATACATTGAGGTTGGGGAAAAAGATTTAGGGGCAAACTTTCTTGCTGGAAAGAGTGGGTTGAGGGCCCCTTGCTCTCCCACATAAATTATCTAGATTTTTTTAATCACACAGAATTTTTCTAGGAAAAATTTCAAACCCTTTGATGGTAACTCCCCCTAACCCTTAAAACCGCATATGACTCCCGGATAAACCCCAACTTTGGGTTGGGGAATTTTGGTGCTCTGGGATCACAATTTTATAAATTTGGGGGTCCCCGTCCAGGGGACTAGAGATTTTTTGGTTTTAAGGGGGAAGAACTCCTATCAAAGAATTTAAAGGCCCTTTTCCCTTTTTCACTAACCCGGAATTTTCATCCTAAATATCTCCTTAAATGCCTTTCCTCCTTGATTTTTGGACAGTCCCTTTTTCATGTGTTTTATGGCGGCTAAACAGTAAATTTTTTTTTCCATTGGGAAACAACCTACCCATTAGCAATTGCGAGGTGATCAACAGAACGAAAAAAAAAATTTTTGTAAAAAAAAAAAAAAAATTTTTCCCTTCGGGAAAATTGCTTTAAACATTTCCCCCCCACATTTTGTCCCCCAAAATTAGAGACAGATGGGTTAATTTTTGGGCAGAGTCCAAAATTCTTTAAATAAGGGGGGTCGAAAGAAGGGCTCCCCTTTTTTTTTAAAAGCGAAATTCCCCACCATTCAAAACCCCTCCTTTTTAACGTGCTTTTAAGTTTTTTTACATATTCTTTGCAGGGTTAAAAGCTTGCCATGGGTTTTTTATGACAAAGTCTCCCTTTAAAAGGGAAACACCATCTGAGACCAAACCAAAACCCAAATGCTGTACTCTTATTAATAGCCTTTAAAAAAAAAGTATATATAGGTTTAAACCAAAGAATTTTACATCTGTATAAATTGCAATACCTTTCTTCTGCCCAAATCACTTGCTTGTGGATTTTGGGGAAACACTATAAGTACTTGTTTGAATGACTCATGGGCAAACCCGTTTAAAAATTTTTTAGGGCCCTTTTTTGACTAGTGTTTTTTGTTGCTTTTTTCCCTTTGCATGTTGCATTTTAAATAAAAATTTAAAAAGGGGAAAAGCCACTTAGAAACCACATTTCTGTTCCCAAAAGTCCATGATTAAATGGCTGATTTTCCCCAGCTAAAATGACCCCAAAAAATTAAAAAATATGACTTTCAAACCACAATTAAAAAAATTGGGGAGGGAAAAAATGCCACTAAAAACCACATTTCGTTCCAAAGGACCCAAAAAAAAAAAGCTTTATCTCACAGCAACAAAGACCTCAAAACCATTTTACAATGCGAAAAAATTCTTAAGTAAAGTTGAGTAAATTTGGGAAAACGGTTTTTTTCATAAAAACCTTTCTGTCTTTTACAAATCTCCCAAAAGCAAAAAACCCACAAAATGAACCCGTTTTGGGGGAAAAAAATAAAAATTTTCAGTAAGAAATGATCATTTTAAAAAACAATTTTTCAAGAGGGGCCCCTTTTTGTTTTTAAGAGGAATGTAAAATAAAAAACCCGGCAAAATAAATTTGGGGACCTCGGCAAAGGGGGCCACAACACACAGAGTCCATGCCTGATTCATCTTTATGAAAGTCAAACCCATCCAAAAATTACTGTGAAAGCCGGGTGCGTTTTTTTCTTTTTAAAAGACTCCTCCAGCTGTGGCTGAAGGTCGCTCATATAGAAAGCTGGGTGCTGGGAGGACAAAAAACCTCTATGGCGTTTTAAAAAACCCGCTCCCGGGCCATTCGTCCCCTTTTTGGGTACCCAGAAGTCCTATTGGGCCCGGAACACATACAAAAACATCGGTGGGGTTTAGACCCCAAAGTCCCTCACCTTTATTTTTAAGCTGATCTCTGGGGTGTTGGATGGGGGTGCCCCGCATTGCAAAGCATTGGGAGGTTTTAAACAAAATTGCCCCCTTTTCACCCATTAGGGCCCTTTTGCCCACCTTTCCTGCCGCTGCCCCTAAACCCCACTTGGCACTCTAAATGCCCGTCCCCGCGCTTTTTCCCGGGGGACATTTGGGGAACGGGAAGGCCCGACCCAAAAGATGTTTTCCATTGATCAATTCCCGCAAGGTCTTTCCCTTTCCTCTTTTACTCTCTATTTGGGTGGGGGGGGAAGGGAAAGGCTTTATTTTTTTTTTGGGACCGGGGTCCAGGAGGGTTTGGGCCCCCCATAACTGTTGTTCATTTTGATGGCCCTTTAAACCCAGGGTCATGTTGGAGGGAAATGGCATCCCAAGCAAATCATGTAGAGATTTTGGGGCCTTTATTTCCCAAGCCTTCCCGGGGCGAAAAGGGGACTAGCAAAAATATCTTTCCCCCCCTCTTTTCCCCTCCGCCTCAAATTCCGGGCCCAAACCCCTTTTTCCAAGGCAGGGCGGGCCGGAACATTTGGTGTCTTGGGAATTAAATCCCCCCCCTCCTCCTCCTCCGCTGCCATCCGGGACAAACTTCAACACAGCCCCGAAATTGGCCCCAATGATGCACCCTTAGAACTGAGCGCCACCCTTTTCACAAGCTCTGGACCCCCAACCACTGCCTAATTTAAGACCGATGAAATTTTTGAAAAATTTTCCCGGGGGATTTTACCGGGGAGAAAGGCCCCTGTCCCATCCGTGTCCCTCTCCCTCCCGTCCTGGCGGGGCCTGTTTGTTTCCGAGTTTTTCCCCAAATCCCCTTCCCGATCTAAGATCACCACAAGGCCCCCCCCCCCCGCGACAAGGGCCCCTTGTCCGCATGACCATTTTTGGTGGCATTCTTCAAAAATGGCAAGGATGGTTTCAGACTCTTTCCCCCTGGCCTCCACTCTCGGGGCTCAAACCAAACCCGGGGCCGCAAACCCCTGCTTGTCAGCCCAAAGTTCACTTCGTACCCCGGGAATTTTAAAGGCAAATTTTCGGTGCTGCCCAAAAATCGTTTTGGGATGTGGGGGGTGGAATTCCCCGCGGTGTTGCCAACCCTCAACCCAAGAGACGGGTTTACGGGGAGGGCCCAGCTGACCGCTGCAACCACCCGGCGGGAAAAAAGCGGGGGCAACCCCGGGGAAATGCGAACCCTTGACCCCCAGCCCTTCCCCCCACAGGGAGTCCCCCGAAAACCCCGGGTTTTTTCTTTATAAAAAACCTTGGACGCCCAAAGGGTTTATTGACATGTGCCAGGCAAGGGAAAAGTGCTCCAGCCTTTTCCCATTTTTAAAAAGGGCGGCCAGCAGAAATTTCGCCCTTACGCACACCACCTTGCCTGGCACAAGGTTTCCCTTTGGGGACCCAGCCGGGGCTCGGGTTCCCCGTTGCGGAGAGCCGTCCCCAAACTCCTGACCTGTGTGGGGGACGGTTTTCCAAGGCAGATTAATTTTAACACGGCCTGGTTTCCCCCTGGGCACGTATTCCACCCCAAAGGGCCTTGGGGGAAAGAAACCCCGCCACCCTTCCCCCGCGGTTTTGAAAGCGTGCCCCCGAGCCGAGAGCCACCGTCACCCCGGGGAACACCCCCCCAGCTCACCCAGTTGCTTCACCCGGAGAAAAATGCGGCCTTGGGCCGTCTTACTAAATCCATGTTTGGGCGGTGGGCAGATTTGGGTTTTTTTTTTCCCCCCCACAGAAGCAGAAACAAAGTCTTGAAAATTTTTTAGATGACAGAGGCTTTGGGGGGGGGGAGGACACTTTTCTGGCAAAGAAATACCTGCTGCGGGCCCTCTTTTGGGGAAAATTGGGGGGAGGGGAAAAGGGCCAAAAGACGTGGGCGAAAAAGCCCTCCCGTGTCCACCATACGGGAAAAACAACATTTCCCAAAGGGCCCAAAAACCTGGCATTTTGGCCGACATTCGGGTTTTTTGGCTTTTGGGGATGGGTTTGGGTAAAGGTTTTTTTTCTTCCCGCCCCAAACCTGGAAAAAACAGAAGGGTGGCTGCTAAAACTGGCCCCTGTACGGCGCAAAGGTTTTCAAAAATGGCGGGGGAGAAAAAAAAGGGGTAGGGTTGGGGGCCCCTGGGGGTGCAGGATGGGGGGTTGGGGGGGGACGCGGGAAAGGGAAAAAGCGGAGGCTATCCCCGATCATGGGCTCTGTAGCATGGGGAGCAGGGGGAAAAACCCTTTTGGGGGGGGGGAGGAGGCCCGGGGAAAAGGGTGTGACAGGGTTTGATCCCCGGGGTTCCGGGGTTTGGCCCCCCTTTTTGGGGCCCAAGTTGTTTGCCTTCCCTTTCAACTCATGCATTTTCCCCCTGCTGTTAAAATTTGAAAAATTGGGTTTGGGTCGGTTAACCACCAAAAGGGTTTTGGGCCCCTACTTATGGCTTTTAAAGGCAAAAGGGGGCCCCTATGACCTTTTTGGGGTGGGTGAATCCCGGGCTTGCCCCAAAGAAGGCCCAAAGGGTTAGAAGGGTCCTTGGGCCCTTTTTTACGGGATAAGCAGGGCGGGATTTGCGCTGAAACCCTTGGGCCGAATCCCTATCACGGACTTTTCCCCCCAAACTTCCTCCCCCTTTTCCCTTTTTGGGGGCGGGAAACCCCCCCCTGACACTACCCCAAAACGTTTTTTTCCCTCCTCGTCCCGTATGAAAACGCTCCAAAAAAATTCGCTGAAAAGACCCCCGTTTTGGGTCTGCAAAGGTCGTCAACATCATCATCAAAACAGGTTTACTTTCCCTCGTCCTGAAAATTCGCATTTCCCGGGGCTGCGGGGAAAAACAAAAGGGACTGGCAAGGCGTTTTGCCCGAAACCTTTGCCCGGGAATTTTTTCCCCATTGACCGGCTTCCTTCTCCTCCCCTGATGGCAAACAGTAAATGGGGCGTTAAAAGTAGAGAAAAACCCTCCTCTTTGGGCCCCCTTATCTTTTAAAAATGCCTTTTACCCCAAACCGGGATTTTGTCAAAACAAAAGGTCCCCTTCAGGGTAAGGGTTATCCACAGTGGTGGGGGTTTCAAAGAGTTGGGGCAAATTTTGGGGGGCTTCAAAATTTTGGGCGGGTGCCCGGGGATGCGATTACAAATTTTTGGGCCCTGGAACCCGGGAGGTGAGGAACCAGGGGAAGGAAATGCTGGGGGTTGGGGAGGGGTTTTCCCCAAAACCCCCCACTGAAGGACAGGGGGTTTGGGGGACGCTGTTGGTTTCTCCGAGATTCACTGGGGCCCCGACCCAGGGGATGACACCCCCGACCGGCCGCAACGAACCGCTGGGATGCTGTTTTCGCCAGCGCTGGAAGGACCCCTTTTTTCGTACCTTTACCTTTCCCGTCCTACCCCCCCCCTTTGCCTCCCTTAAACCCCCCTGGGAAATTTCCCCTCCATGTTTTAGAAAAAATACAAATTTGAGAAGGTATAAAAATTTTTGGGGAAAATCCTTATTAAAAACGGAAACACAGCTATTCTCAAAAACCCTCAAAACAAAAAAAAATTTCTGGATTTTAAAAAACTGCAAAGTTTGATCTAACAAGTCAACAAAGCTGGCCTGCCCGGGAAAAAAAAACGTAAACTTAATGTATTCGGGAAAAATAAAAGGTATTTTTTTTTCACCTATCAATTTACCTTGGTTTAAAAACACAAATTTCTGGAATTTAAATTTAACCCCAAGGTGGCTCTAACCCAAAAAACTGGACGGGCCCAAAAGGGGCAAAAAACAAAATATCTGTAATTTTATTCGGGTAATAAAAGGTTTTTTTTTGGGACCTATCAATTTTACCTTTTGTGACTAAAAAAAATTTCAAATAATTCCCCATTTAAGTGCAAGGTTTCCCCCAATTTAACAAAAACTTTAGTGGGCCAAATAAAAAAACCAAAAATATCTGAAAAATTTTTTTTGGGTATTACAAGGGATTTTTCAACCATCAAAACCCGGGGGGCTGCTTGCTGGCGAAAATTTTAAGACAAGGTTGAAAAATCAAAAAAAGGTGGGAAAGGGCAAAATTGAAAAAAGAACACCTATCCAAATGTATACGGTTTAAAAAAATGGAGTTTTTTGCCCCCAACAAAGAGGGCCTGCCGTTTCTAAAAAGATGTGTAAACCAAAAAGTTTAGGCTTGCCCAATTTCCAGGAAAAATTTTAATAGAAAAACAATTAATAATAAAAGCAAATGAATGTCAAACAAAGTCTTGGGGAACTTTAAAACCAGTATTTCTTTTAAAAGAGCCTTTGTTTTATTTCCCTATAATACCAAAAATTTTTTGGGACCTTTTTAATTCACCTTTGGGGGACTTATAAAAAATTTTGGGGGGGGAAGGAAAACAAATTTTTGTGCAAGGTGGGAAAAAACAACAAAAATGGAATGGGGAAAATTGAAAATGAAAAAAACCAAACTGAAAAGTATAAATGAAATAAAAGTGGAGTTTTTCAATCTAAAAAAGAGACCTGCAGTTTCTAAAAAGATGTTATATCCCCTTTAAAGGGTTTAGGGTTTCCCAATTCCAGGAAAAAAATTTTAATTTGAAAACTGTTAATAATAAAGCTATTGCAATGTCTACACTAATTTGGGGAACTTTAAACCAGTATTTTTTTTTAAAAAGCTTTTCTGTGGTTTTGCCCCCCGGGGGCCCCCCATTTTCCCCCCGCCCCCCCCCCCCCCCCCCGTTACTTTTTCAGGGTAGGGTACTCCCATAAAAAATTTTCTCCCCAACACATAAAAATTTCCCAAACCCCCCAAAAATTTCCCCAACAAATTGTAAGGACACAGCTTTTAGTTAAAAGGTTCCCCTGTGAAGAAAAAATAATAAATTTTGCTGACTTTTTGGAAAACAAGCAGACGCAACCCTCCTTCTGCCCCTGAGAGCAGAGACACTGAGGTTTAACCCGGAAACGTGTTCAAAAAAAACGAGTCATGTGATTTTTCCAGCCAAAACCCCCAAACCCTAACCCTCCCCGTCATGACGTCGCAAAACAATTCCCCTTCCCCGCTCTAATTTTGAAAACTGATTTTGCTGGCCGCCAAATAAAAAAGCGCCCCCAAAAAGGGGCCCAAACTTAAAAAGATGATTTCAAAAGATTTTAACCTAAATTATCGCATGATCTAAAAAATCCGATCACCATAAAAACTGTGCCGATTTCAACTTTGTCGATAATAATCGCTCAACACTAGTCAGAACCTTTAACAACTTCACACCAATAAAATTTTCCATATATGTAAATATGTCTGTAGTCTGAGATAACCTAAAATCCCTTTATGATTTTATATTATACATGAGCTTTTCTTCTTCCTTTATATGTCACATGTACAGTCATTCAAATCATTGCATAGATCAAAACATCAAAATTGCAGAAGCAAAGAGCCCTTTAAGAAAGAAATAATGGAAGCTATCTTCTAGGAACAATACCACTTTGGCCGAATGACTATTTCTAGAATTGCATCTTAACTTCAATTAACTGAATGCTGCATTATCAGACACAGCTAATGGATACGGTTGCAAGAAAATTGTGAATAGTAATTAACCTTACCTGCAATAATATTAGGTTTTGGAGGCATTATAAACTCATACATTGTTGGCTCAGAATGACCAAGTCTATTTGTTGCTATGATCTGAACTTCATATCCCATATTCCATTGTAGATGTTCTAGGACAATGTGGTCTTTATTTCCTAGGAACTTTTTCTCCAGCCATTGATCTTCTTTGTCTTTCTGTGGAACAAAGTCAAGCTTTATTATTTTTGTTTAAAGGAGCCTAAAGAAACGGTGAGGTCTTATACATTATGTGAAAATAAAACACTCATTTAATAAAAATGATGAAGCTCCATAAAGAAATACTTGTGCCCCAGATGCTGAACACCATATAAACAGGCAGTGAGATAATAGAATAATCTTTATTTGTGTAGCAGTTATATATTTTGCACTGCAATGTAGAGGGTACAGGTAACACAAAAATCAGACATTAAATAGTAACAAAACTACTAATAGGTCAATTAGGAAGTATAAAGGCCCTGCTCAGAAGAGCTTACAATCTATGTAAAAATAAGGGTGAAAAAAAAGGTAAGAAGTGTTTAATTTGCAAAATGGACAAGACATCTTCCATAAATATAAGGTAGTTCACTTAGATGTAGTATAATCAGTATTATTATTATTATTATTTATTTTATAGCGCCATTGATTCCAGGGCGCTGTACATTCGAGGGGGTTACATACATAACATTACATAACGAGTACAGTGATAAGTTGTAATGACAATTGGCACGACAGAGGGAGAGAGGACCCGACCCGTGAGGGCTTACAATCTACAAGGAGGGGGAAAGAGACAGGAGGTGAGGTGTGGACATGTTTGTGGAGGAAGTAGTGACAAGGTTAGTGAAGGTTATAGGCAAGCATGAAGAAATGAGTATGTACAGATAGGTGTATATGTATGCATGATGTATGAGGATGCCTGAAGAAGGTGGTTGTAAGAAGAAGGGAGACTGATTAAGGATGGTGGTAGGCCTTCTAAAGAACATCTATTTTTAGGGTATGCTTAAAATTATGAATAGTTACAATTAATCTGATTGCACATTCCAGAAAATTGGTGCAGCATATGCAATGTTTGCATACAAGAGTGGGAAGTGTGGATTATGGAGAGTTTACTTTAGATTGTTAGCAGAACATGGAGCTCAAGTAGGGTTTTAGACAGTGATGGAAGAGGAGATGTAGGTCTATGGAAAGTTCAGGATTGACAATTCACCATCCTCTATTATTATTTTAGCTGTATGTTGGTAAGCTTAACTCAAAAGTTCTCATTTGAAGTACAGTTCAAAAATTATATGTTGAAATACCACCTAGACAATACCCAATTCCTAAATTGGACTAGAGATGACACATAGGGCCCTGTATATGAAAACTGTGCCGGTCTAAAACCCTTTTTGATGCCCATAGCAACCAATCAGAGTGCCCATTTCATTCTTTCAAAGCACTATATGAAATGAAAGAGGCGCTCTGATTGGTTGCTATATGCAACAAAGAGAGATTTAAAACTATACAGTTTTCATACATGTGGCCCATGATGTTCAATTACAAATTCTTCCAGGTTGTGCAATGGCTCAGCTGTTGTTCTAAATTTATTTTTAGTTAACTTTGAAGACTATGAGTACCTAATAAAGATGATCTAGGATGAGAGGAGGTCAAATTCCAATCAAATCCTGAGAATTTATGGCTTGAAGTTGACTTTAAAATGAACATCATTCTTAATTCAATAATAGAGATGTATATGGTAACCTACATAAGAGCTCTACATGGAAAAAAACAGAACTGAGAGCAACAAACATATATTAAAAAAATCAAAATATATCTGAACCAATTTAGAAAAAAGAAAAAGAATGGTGTCCAAGAACAGATATTCATTATCAGTCATCTATTTGAAGACTACATGTTTTGCATTGTGTTTAACATTTGAAGAAGGAGAGTGCAAGATGTTTTCCTAATCAGAGCTTTTCTCTTGACTAATTAGGTCCATAGCTTACCCCATTGCACCTTAGCACTGTGATCTTTATCAGCTGAAAGGTAGATATTTTAAATATAGTGCATGCTTTCTTACAGTACCAAAATGTGGGCTTGGGGGCCATTCTTATTGGTCTCAGTCATCGATCTTCATAAAATGATAGAAAAAATATACATGTCTCTTATGCTGGCTGCAATACAGTATTTCAAGCAGCATAATTTCCTAATGTATACAAGTGTAAGAAAGGACTTATGCACTTCAAAAAGGGGAGGTTTGAAAGACTGATGCTTATCCCACTAGGGAACAAGTTGAACTCATGAAACAAAGCAAATGAGACAATTAAAACAACTACTTGAAGCATAAAAGAATCTTCCATCTAGATAGTGAGACAAAGTATAGTAAAGAATGTATTATAAAACCAATTATCTACAAGAGCTCCCTTTGGCCATAGTTAAATTGGAAATAAGAGATTTTTGCAATTAATTGTCATAAGCCGTAAATAGCTTGACGTACACCTGGTGAAAAGTGGTGTGGTTGAATATGTTGTTAAAGCAGCAAGGAAAATAGCGTTTTGATGTATATTCTATAATCTGTGTTCTTTACACAAAATTATAGCTTTCAAGGACTGGTGGGAGCCATTGAGTAAAGTGTAAAATAGGTGAAATCTGTCATTTGATAAAGCGAGATGAAAAACTGTCATAGAAAAAAATAGAACAGTAATATCAGAAAAAAACAAACAACTTAAGGATTATACATTTCAATCTTTTCTTTTATTCTTGCCATAATGTATGGGTTTTCAGGTTGTTTTTTACTATTACACAGTTATGTCTAGTATAATGGTTTACCCTACTCAGAGGCACCATGAAATTCACATACCATATGTCCAGTTAATTGCATGCGCATAGTGGAAAAGCCAGCATGATCAACAGAGTGGAGGGTAAAGACAGAATCAGAGTAACCTCTTATTCCAGCCATTTGACCTCTTATATGTCACAATTCAGTAAGATTGCTGCACATAAAGAGCATAAATGAAAAAAAGACTTGTTGCATCACCACTGGCATTGTGACTGTTGAGGTCCCTAAATGGGCCCCTTGGGCTAAGCCAAAAGTAAATTAAATTCATGTAATGTAAATAAAAGTAACACTGCAATGTTATAAATGATTAAACATTTATAAGAAACAACTTTTAAGTTGTTTCTTATAGTCTAACTTAATTTAACATTTAATTTAATTTAACATCCCAAAAAAGTGCATGTAACATTATATAGTTTTATTTTATATAGAGTTCGAAAAAACTTTATCTATCTATCTATCTATCTATCTATCTATCTATCTATCTATCTATCTATCTATCTATCTATCTATCTTCTATATTTATGCTTCTATATATACCATATCTTTTGGGTTATAAGACCCACCTAAATGTTAGGTGTAAGAAAAAAAATGGTATGCTTAAAAGTTAATACAATAACTTCTGGTTCCCATCTGTGTTGGAGGTTCCATTTAGAGCCTCTGTCGCAGATTTTGTAAAAACTGATGGAAAAAACAATGCAGCATGATGTACAATTTTTCTCCATTCAAATGAAAACCACCATAACAAAAATTGATAAACCTCATTACACTCAATGAAGTCTGGTGCCATTCCTTTCGTTATACACATGCCCACCATATATATATATAGTATGGGGGGCATGTATGAAAGTGGCACCACCTCTTATTAGGTTAGAGTTGCATTCCTTGGTATGTATGACAATGTCCCACAGCACTATATAAATGTGTACCGTTGTGAGACACTTTTATTCACCAAAAAATGGCACCTAGAGCGTGAATGCGCCAAAATTTGTCTCATCTTTTAATATTACAGTTTTTCTCTAAACAAAATCAATAAAGAACATATATATATATATATATATATATATATATATATATATATATATATATATATATTTATATATATATATTTTTATATATATATTTATATACAGGCATATACATGGTAAATAGATAGATAGATAGATAGATAGATAGGTAGATAGAAAGATAGACAATATTAGACCAAGAAAATTCTTGGTCTAATTCTGAGATTCATACATTTCCATTCATTAAGATTCCTCATGCGTCTACTGCTCTAGAAAGTAAAGAGCAACTGAATAGGATTTTCTACTTCACAATACAACACAATCTGCACAAGAATAGTCGAAGTCATGATGTATCCCAAAGAGAGACAAATAATAAAAGAAGGATTTATACTTTAGTTCTAAGCCTTTTCAATTAAAAAGAAACACATCAAAAACTGCATTGTGTTAACAAGGCCAAAGAAGTCATCTAAGAATATTTCACTTAGCTATGTTTAGAGGTTTAGATTTAAGGTCATAGGCAAGATTTACACCCTATAGGTTTGGTGAACATTTTAAATTCATTCTTGTTATATCCAATAGTGGGTTTAGAATAAAAAAAAGGCCTACAACAAATTTTAAAATGTATACTTCTTCTCTTTTTTGGATCAATTCCTGGCTTTACCATAAAAAAAAGCTAAAAATGCTATGTCTAAGAAAATGTAAGCAAAACCTTATGTTATGGGTTCAAAAGGAATGAAAAGTCTAAAGAAGATTTCTATTAACTTCTGGCTTATGCTGCCAAAACTGTTGTGTTGTTTTCCAAAAAGAAAAAAAAAATGTCAGTGAAACAACCCTTCTAGAAAAATGAAGTCGTTTTTACATTCAGTTTTTTTGAGCCAAAGCCAGCATTAGATTAGAAATTATTTAGAAATATAAAGGAAGGACTTTTATAAAAGGTTTTTTTAGAAAAACACCACTGAAGTCTTGATGACGTTTCTTAAAACATTGGTGTCCCAGCTTTATGAAAAAAATTCTTGAATGATGAAGTTTCTTATCATCAAGTCAAAAGTGGATCTAGCAACAAGGAGAATTAAATATATTGTAATCCACTTCTGGCTTTGGGGTGGTGTTATAGACGGCTTTTTTGAAAAAAAAAAACCTAGCACTGCAATTTTTTGAGCCAAAGCAAGAGTAGACTAAAAGGGATATATAGGAAGTGCCTAGGGAATGTCCACATGACGAGTGAAATTTTTATGTTGGATTCTGCTATAGCTGTATTTTACATGGTATTGCACGTGGATTTAGGGTTGTTTTTTGACTCCTGATTCACAGTCAAAAATGAGCCCCATTTCTTTCCTATGTGATTTTGGATGGGGATCTGCATTAACAAATGTTTGACGTGTGTTTTACGCAAGGTTTTTAGCCATCTTTATTGACATCAATAGTACATTTTCACACATTTTCTAACCAAAGAATGTACAGATTCTAAGACTTTAAGGGCAAAAAACGACCGCTAAAAAGACGAACTGTTTTAAATACAAAGCGTATTTTCTATTTATGTTAATATGAATGGTTTCATTTTGGTTTAAGACTAGTTTTTCAAGTCAGAATCCACGCAGATTCTGACTTGAATTACTTATGTGGACATTGCCTTATACTTCTAGTCTTTTCTGGATCCATTTCTGGTGCTCACTCATAAAACTGTTTAAATTCCTAAAACAACACCATAAAGGAATGCCTTGTATAACTACTTTTTTCTGGATCTACTACATTGAAACATATCCATATACCAAGTTTTTAAATATTAGAAAGTGCATAGTAAATTAGATGAAAATATTTTCTAAAGTAGGTCAGTAATATCACTACTGCAAAAAAGTCATATTTCAGATATTAATACAAGTGTTCTATACTCTCACCTGTTCCGCAAGTCCGCTGCCTTGGGGTAATCCTAGACTCCACTCTATCTTTCAAACCACACATCCAAACCCTTACCTCTGCCTGCCGCCTCCACCTGAAAAACATCTCTCGCATCCGCTCATTCCTCAACTATGACTACAAAAATGTTGGTACATGTCCTTGTCATCTCCCGCCTCGACTACTGCAACATCATTCTTTGTGGCCTCCCAGCTAGCACCCTCACTCCCCTCCAATCCATCCTTAACTCTGCTGCCCGTCTTATCCACCTCTATCCTTGCTGCTCCTCTGCCTCTCCCCTCTGTCAATCCCTTCACTGGCTTCCAATTTCCCAGCGAATTCATTTCAAGCTACTAACCATTACCTACAAAGCTCTCCATGACCTCTCCCCTCCATACATCTCTGCCCTAATTTCCAAATATCTCCCCTCACGCAATCTCCGCTCCTCACAGGACCATCTCCTCTGCTCTCCCCTTATCAGCTCCTCACACAACCATCTCCAAGACTTCTCCCGTGATTCACCCACACTCTGAAACTCACTGCCCCAACACATCAGATTCTCCTCCACTTTCACCAGCTTCAAAAGCAACCTGAAAACCCATTTCTTCAGGCTTGCCTATAACCTACACTAACCTTGTTGTCACTACTTCCTCCACAAACATGTCTGCCCTCACCTCCTGTCTCTTTCCCCCTCCTTGTAGATTGTAAGCCCTCGCGGGTAGGGTCCTCTCTCCCTCTGTCGTGCCAATTGTCATTAATCACTTATCATTGTACTCATTTGACTTATGTTATGCATGTAACCCCCTCGAATGTACAGCGCCTGGGAATCAATGGCGCTTTAAAATAAACAATAATAATAATAATAATAATAATAATAATAATAATAATAATAAAGTGTGAGATATTAAATGTTTTCTGGTCTTCAAATGTAAAATTAAGCAAATAAAACATGAGCAATCTCACACAGAATTTACTTAAGCTAAGATGTGCAACTAACACTGCCCTTAATTTGATATCAGTTTTTGAGAATCCTGTTGAGGAACATGAGCCCACTCTTTTTGATAGAGTTTTTAAAGGTTAGAATCATGCAGGCAGTTCCTTTGGATCTTTTAGGTGCATTTTATTGGCAGCTTTTTTTAAGTCAGAGCCAAAAGCAGATTCAAAAGGAATGAGGAATATAAAAGAAAGCCATAAACTTTACCTTCTCGCTAGATCCACTTCTTGCTTTAGTTTAAAAATGGCATAAAAAATTGTACCTCAAGCTGCTGAAAAAACTGCAGTTTGTGATTTTAGCCTAAACACTTGTTTAGGATTAGAAAAAAAGGATCTGCAATCTCTTGCAGGAACAGTACTACTTTTGTCCTGTGTTTGTTATAACAGCTTATCCGCATTCAAGTGAATAGGTCTACATCATAATATCACACACAACCCAGTAACAAATGTGGCACTGTTTTCAGGAAAATAGTATGTCCTTTTTTTAACCTCAAAAGCCCAATTAACCCTTTAAGAACATTGATAATTTAGAGTTCAAAACTGGAATAATGATTCTTTTGGTTTAGCCCATCTATATGTTGACCGTTATAACTTTTTTTTAAAAAAAAAATTACTTTATTCTGCACTGTTTAAGGTTCACTTCCTCAATTTCATCATTTTGCTTTTTCTACACTATTATTTTTTACATGGTCATTTAAATAATGTATTTAGTCTGTTCAACAGATTGCTTTAGTTGAAGCAATACCATATAAACCATTGAATGTGGAATGTAGCTTCACTAATATGTACAGTATATTTATATATAACAATGCTAATACTGTTACCAAAAGTATACAAATTATGCTAGCACTTCCAGCACTAATAAGAAGGATAATGTAAACAGTAACACAATATTATTTTTAGGTCTTACTAATCACCTTATTTTTCTGACATTACTTTGCCCCTCTCAGCTATATATTTAGAACAGCAGACAGCATTGAAGATGTTAGAGCTATTATATATGACATGAAACTGCTCTCTCGTTACAGTTCTACCAAATACTCCGAGCACTGTCATATTCACTAATTGTCAAAACAAACAGCTTTGTCTGAGAGTATAAATACCTGATTAAAAAAACAAACAAACTGACAATAAACTACATCAGAGGCAGAACATATATATATATATATATATATATATATATATATATATATATATATATATAATATATATATAATTTATATAATATATATATATATAATATATATAACATTTGCATGTTTTCAAACTGATATAATTATTATTGATAGTATTATTATATCACAATATGTTTAATATTTGATTCAAGTCACATGTACAGATCAAGAATAAACCTGACAGATAACCATGTTATCATGGCACAGAAAGCTATTTAATGCTTTTCAATTGCTTTTGTTGAGATCCCAAAAAAAGAGATGTGAAGTTAAACTTTTTAACACCTGCTTCTCATCTACATCGGAAGTTCCGTTCATATTACTTACATGACAGACACCAATGGTACCCACAGACGGACCACATTATGTACAATGGAATCTGTGAGTTTTCATCATAGAAACATACTCTCTTTTATCCATAATTTTTGATGGAATTTGCAACTTAGGCTTCAAACAGAACATTTAAAGCAGATGTAAACCTAGCCTTAAGCTACTTTGAACAAGCTATGATTTTTATGCATATTACTGACACACACATAGCCTATCATGTTAATTTAACGTTTTATCCCTCTTTCACATGAGAAGGTACATAGGCACACCAGAAAGGAGCCTTTTTCACATTCTGATTGACAGCTTTTCTTCAATACAAATTGAAAAAGCTCAAATCTCAGCCATTTAACTTTTTCTGGACCAGGAGCAAAGCAGTTCACAGTGTTTACAAAGTGAAGAGGTTTGTTGGTCACGTGACTGCCAATCCTGGCATTGTAGTTGTCAAAATTAATAGTTTTTTACTGTCTTACAGCATAACAAAGGTCCTGAGCTGTCTAGTATAAGTCCCTATTAGGAGTTTAGTAATTTCACTGCAATGCAAGTTAAGAACAGTAAAGGTTTTTAATGGAACATGGAAAGAAATTATAAGAATCATTTAATAAAAGTTATTTATTTTTTTTAAAGAATCATAATTCCTTAACAGTAAAAAACATACACCTATTAAGTATCCTAGAATTCATAATAATGTGCAAATAATTTAATTCCATTGAGTGCAGCATTATTAAATTAGCTACTCCTAGTGATGGTTGCAGGAAGTTAAAAAGAAACAAATTATTAAGTCAGAGACACAGTTGCTCCAACATAAATGTACTAAAATCTGAATATAATCAGAATTTCAAACATAAACTATTGATAGTGAATATTGAACTTTAGAAAGATTTAGTTCTGTGTCCTCATTTTGACTTGTTACAGTTTTCTGTGAATAATGACCCCCATTTACTATTGTGGTTGCTACAGAAAAGTGTTTTAAAATGTGCCAAAAAGTGGCACATTTTTAATGACACACTGTGGGAAAAATGAGCCAAAATTCTGGTGTAGAAAGAAATCCAAAAAAACTAGACAAGTTTAAAGCTATGCCGATTTATCAAAAGGCATGAGAAACTGTGATCTGTGCATTTTTAGATGGAAATAAAGGCCAATGTAAAACCTTGCTGGTTGAGCTAATTTTTCCATGTTTTTTTTCAATATGTTATTTTTCAAAAATTTCTCTGTGATAAGTTGCTGACTTTAGTGTTCTTCAATTGTATATTCTAGACCCCTTGGTTACGGCTGGTTACATTAAAAATAATATTGTCCCAAAAAGTCTCAGAATAGGCATCTTCCCCTACCTTTATATCGATTTGAAACCAGAAGTTTACATACAGTATATAAAAAGTATATAAAAAGACATGTACGCATGTTTTTCTCACTATCTGACATGAAATCAGAATAAACCTTACCTGTTTTAAGTCAATGAGGATTACCAAAATTATTCACATTTGCCAAATGCCAGAATAATGACAGAGAATTATTTACAGCATTTGTATTACATTCTGCAAAGTCAAAAGTTTACAACACTCTACAATTACTATGCCTTTAAACAAATTGGGACAGTCCATATGAGGATATCATGGATTTGGAAGCTTCTGATAGGTTTAGTGGCAACATCTGAGTTAATTAGAGACACACCTGTGGATGTATTTTAAATCACACCAGAAACACACTGCTTTTCAGTGTAACATCATAGGAAAGTCTAAAGAAGTCAGCCAAGATAATAGGAAGACAATTGTGGACTTGTACAAGTCTGAATCATCTTTAGGTGCAATTTCCAGATAGCTGAAGGTGCCCTGTTCATCTGTACAAACAATTATATGCAAGTACAAACAAGATGAGAATGTCCAGCCATCATACAGCTCAGGAAGGAGGCACGTTCTGTGACTCAGAGATAAATGTGCTTTGGTCCGACATTTGCATATCAACCCAAGAACAAAAACAAAAGAACTTGTGAAGATGCTGATAGAAGCTGGTAAGATGGTGTCATTATCCACAGTGAAAGAAGTACTGTATCAATATGGGCTGAAAGACCAGGATGAAGCCATTACTCCAAAAGAAACATATAAAAGGCAGATTAATGTTTGCAAATGCACACAGGAACAAACACCTACATTTTTGAAGACATGTCCTGTGGTCTGACAAAACTAAAATAGAACCATATGGCTGATCATCATTACATTTGGAAGATAAAGAGAGAATCTTGGAATCTTAAGAACACCATCCCAACTGTGAAATGGGGGGGTGACATCATCATGTTGTGGGGGTTGATTTGCTGCAGAAGGGACTGATCCACTTCAACAAATAGATGGTGTGATGAGGAAAGAAGATTATGTGGCAATACTGAAGCAACATCTTAAGACATCAGCCAGGAAGTTAAAACTTGGGCGGAAATGGGTCTTCCAAACGGACAATGACCCAAAGCATACTGCCAAACTGGTTACAAAGTGGCTTAAGGATAACCAATTCAATATTTTGGAGTGGCCATCACAAAACCCTGACCTCAATCCTATTGAAAATGTATGGGCAAATCTGAAAAGGCAGGTGCGTGCAAGGCGACCTACAAACGTAGCTCGATTAATCTAGTTCTGTCAGGAGGAATGGGCCAAAATTCTTAACATCGATTGTGAGAAGCAAGTCATACAGTTTAAGGGCAATGCTACTGTACTAAATACTAATGAAATGTATGTAAACTTTTGACTTTGCAGAACATAATAAAAATGCCTTAAAAAATCTCTCTCTCATTTGGCATTTGGCAAATCTTAATAATTTTGGTAATCCTAATTGACCTAAAACGGGTAAGGTTTATTCTGATTTCATGTCAGATATGGAGAAAAACATGCACATGCATCTTTGTATGTAGTGCAAGTAAACTTCTAGTTTCAACTGTTATCTCTCACCCCTGCCCCTAAAGTGAGGATACAACCTGCTCTCTCTGCTACATAGTTTTTTTTTTGGGAAGAGAACATAGCTCACAGAAACTGAGGCAATCAATTCTTCAGGCTTCAAAAAGTAAAGGTGAACTTGAGAGAACAGAGAGATTGAACTACAAAATAATATACAGAAGTATATGTTTCATGTCAAACAGACAAAGCATAATCAGTTTGTGATGGATCTCAGACTTTAATGAAAACAAAGCATACTCTTCTCTCAATTATTCTCATATGCAGGAAAGAGACTCAGATTTTTTTTCTTTTATACTGACTTCACAGACAGTGATAGTAGGAAACAACCTACCACTGTCAGATCCACTTACAGAACAAGAAATAGGGATATAGGAAGATGCCACCAATACAGAAATTGAAACTTCAACTGACCCAATATAAAAACGAGATCCACTTTTTCAGCCTTCGGGCTCGTTCACACGGCTTATTGCCGACGTAATTGCGTTGACGGATTTCTCCCGCAATTACATCGGCTGCCGTGCAGCGGAGGCGGGGAGGGGGCGTAGCTCGCCGGCCCCATAGACATTCATTATTTTATTATTATTATTATTATTAAGTATTTTAAAGCTCCATTGATTCCAGGGCGCTGTACATTCTAGGGGGTTACATTCATAACATAACATAAAATAGGTCAAAACGAATACAAAGATGAGTGAATAATGACGATTGGCGCAACAGAGGGAGAGAGGACCCTACCCGCGAGGGCTTACAATCTACAAGGAGGGGGAAGGAGACAGGAGGTGAGGGGCAGACATGTTTGTGGAGGAAGTAGTGACAGCGGGGTTAGTGTAGGTTATAGGCAAGCCTGAAGAAATGGGTTTTCAGGTTGCTTTTGAAGCAGGTGAAAGTGGAGGAGAGTCTGATGTGTTGGGGCAGTGAGTTCCAGAGTGTGGGTGAAGCACGGGAGAAGTCTTGGAGACGGTTGTGTGAGGAGCTGATAAGGGGAGAGCAGAGGAGAAGGTCCTGAGAGGAGCGGAGGTTGCGTGAGGGGAGATATTTGGAAATTAGGGCAGAGATGTATGGAGGGGAGAGGTCGTGGAGAGCCTTGTAGGTCATGCTTAGTAGCTTGAAATGAATTCGTTGGGCAATGGGAAGCCAGTGAAGAGATTGGCAGAGGGGAGAGGCAGAGGAGTAGCGAGGAGAGAGGTGGATAAGACGGGAAGCAGAGTTAAGGATGGATTGGAGGGGAGCGAGGGTGCTAGCTGGGAGGCCACAGAGAAGGATGTTGCAGTAATCTAGGTGGGAGATGACAAGGGCATGGACCAGCATTTTTGTAGTGTCATAGTTGAGGAATGAGTGGATGTGAGAGATGTTTTTCAGGTGAAGGCGGCAGGCAGAGGTAAGGGTTCGGATGTGTGGTTTGAAAGATAGAGTGGAGTCTATGATTACTCCAAGGCAGCGGACTTGCGGGACCAGTGAGAGTGTAGAGCCGTTGACTGAGATAGAGAGGTCAGGGGCAGGGGTAGAGTTGGATGCGGGAAGATGATGAGTTCTGTTTTCTCCACATTTAGTATTAGGAGACGTGATGAGAAGAAGGAGGAGATGGAGGATAGACAGTCAGGGATCCGGGACAGTAGAGAAGTGACACCTGGGCCGGAGATGTAGAGTTGGGTATCGTCAGCATACAGGTGATAATGGAAGCCGTTTGATGCTATGAGCTGGCCGAGGCCAAGAGTGGAAAGAGAGAAGAGTAAAGGACCCAGGACTGACCCCTGGGGGACACCAACAGAGAGAGGCCGGGGGGAGGAGGTGGAGTGAGAATGAGAGACGCTGAAGGTCCGATCAGTGAGGTACGAGGAGATCCAGGAAAGAGCCAAGTCCGTGATGCCGAGGGAGGAGAGGATTTGCAGCAGGAGGGAAGGGTTGACAGTGTCAAAGGCAGAGGACAAGTCTAAGAGGAGGAGCACAGAGTAGTGGCATGAGGCTTTAGCAGTTACTAGGTCATTAGTGACTTTGGTTAGGGCGGTTTCGGTAGAGTGATGGGGTCGGAAACCAGATTGTAGTGGGTCAAGAAGAGAGTTGGAGGAGAGGTGGGAGGACAGCTGAAGATAGACATGCTGCTCGAGGAGTTTGGAAGCAAAAGGTAGCAGTGATATGGGGCGATAGTTGGCCAGAGAGTAGGGGTCTAGGTTTGTTTTTTTAAGGTTTGGAGTGATAGTAGCATTTTTAAAGGCGGAAGGGAAGATGCCAGAGGTTAGTGATAGGTTGAAGAGATGGGTGAGGGCTGGATGATAGAAGCACTGAGGTCAGGGATGAGGTGAGATGGCAGTGGATCAAGACTACTGGTAGTGAGGTTGGATTTGTACAGTAAAGAGGAAAGCTTGTCATGAGTGACTGTGGGGAAGCAAGTTAAGGGGGAGGAGTAGTTAGCAAGGGTAATTATTCACGGTGCGTACACCATATACACCAAGCGGGGAGAGGAGACAGAATCCATAGTTCTCTATGAGAACTGTGGATTACCGTAATGCCTGGGACGGATTCCAGCCGTATTGCAGCGTAAATACGGCACGCAATACGGCTGAAATCAGTCCAAGAATAAGCCGTGTGAACGAGCCCTTCTTTGGATGTGCCATGGGACGGGACCTCTTCTAATAACTTAATAATGAATTTATTAAGCAGAAAAATAATGTCATCTGAAGAAAGTTTTCTGAGAAAGGGCCTCTCAATTGTACAACATATCCAATTTAGTCATTTTGAGTGGATTAAAGACCTTAGCCTTTTTCCATGAAATATTAAAGTGGAAAAAGTTTTTTCTTTTAACTAAATTATCTCGGAAGTGTCAAGATCTTGGCTTAGATTTAGATCATTTAACAACTACAGGCAGTCACCGACTTATGTCGTTCCGACTTCCGTATGTCTCCTAGTTACGAACGGGGACTGTCGGAATGACGCAAGCCTGGGAGATCTTATCACTGCTTTCTGCTGGCCGGGTGCTCTTTCTCTCTTTCTCTCCCCTTTCTTCCCCCCTTTCCTATAAGTATATCTAAGCTCTGCTCACACAGTGCAGGTCTGTTGCCTAGCTTGTAGAAGAAGCTAGCTCAGAGCTCAGAGATACTGCACAGACATGACAGAAGAGCAGTGTAGTCACTGCCTCTCCCATATCACCAGGCATGGAGATGTGGATCGGGCTGTAGTGGTGGAGGAGGAGGAGGAGGAGGGGAAGGCTGCAGTAATCACCCCTGAGCAGACACAATGTGCTCCTCCTCCCCTCCGTGCTAAACCTCACACTGCACAGGGCAGCCCCATCAGTTGTATTTTACAGGTAGGCTGACAGTTATATATACTCTACACTATCTGGTAGGTAGGCTGACAGTTGCGTATACTGTATCCTATCTCATGTGACATAATATTTCATAACTGGAGAATGATAGTCAGCTCAGTGGGTCAGTGTTGTATATGTATATTACTTATATGATACTGACCCACAGAGCTGACAATCAGTCTTCAGTACTAAAATATTGAGCAGCACTGTGGGTCAGTATCAAATATGTAACAAACATATATAACAATGACCCACTGAGCTGAAAATCAGTCTGCACAATAAATATATGTTACTGACCCACAGTGCTGTTCAACATTAGAGAACTGCAGACTGATTGCCCGCTCTGTGGGTCACTATCATATAATTAATATAAATATATAATACTGACTCATAGAGCAGACAAAAATCCTGTAATATAGATCAGTACTGTGGATCAGTATTATATATTTATAGTGCAGACAGTGTCAATTCTGTGTGTCAGTGTTACATACTGTATGTGTATTACTTATATAATACTAATCCTGGCACTACATGTGTGGTGTGAAATGTTGTTATTTGTAGTTGTGGAACTACAAGTGCCAGCATGCCACACCATACATGTACTTAATATACCTGCTCCAACTTGCATGCAAATTCAAGTTAAGAACAAACCTACAGTCACTATCCCATACGTAACCCAGGGACTGCCTGTAATAATTTACTCTCCTCTTTATTCAATGGAGCAATGTTCTTTGGACCTCAAAATCAATTGATCCTCAATTTGTTAGATTTTGTTTTAACCCACAACAACTTGTGTTCAATGGGAAGTTGTACCAACAACTCAGCCGCACAGCAATGGGTAGCACCTCTGCGCCCACATTTGCAACCTGCTCTTGGGCTAGTGGGAGAGCTCCATTGTATTTTTAGAGTCCCTTAGCAATTATCACCATGTTATTGAGCTATGGGGACGCTATATTGATGAAATTATAGTTGTTACCACTTATATATACACAACCATCCCTATGGTATAAAAAATCACAGTTTATTGATCAATGACACATAAAATATGAAGCTGTGATGAAACGTCTGTGGCGCTGAGTTTGGTCTGTATTTTCTGACTCACACACATTGTGTGTTATACTATTGTGCATAGCTTTATTTCTCTGTACATATTCTGAGTTGGTTGTTACTACTATATTGTGTCTTTTTTTATTTTGAAGGGGTGTTACTTTTTTCTGTACTGTTCATACATATTATCAGCCACTCTGTGTATATAGAGGTTATATACTTGTGGTCAGTTATACTTACCCGGTGTCTTCTGTGTCCTGGTATTGAATATTGGCTGCGTATTGTGTATCTATGTATTTTATGTCTCACTAATGATCACTAAACTATGATTTTTTTATACCATAGGGATGGTTATGTGTATATAGGTGGTAAATGAAGGTATATACAGATTTTGGTTCTTTGGATTGTGTATGAAGCCCATTTTTTGGTGTTAGCATTAGTGTTGAGCCGCTATCGATAAGGTTTTTCGATAGTGAGCGTCGATTATGAGCGATGACCATTAAAGTCTATGGGAGAGCAACAACACCTTCATTATTACACCCAAACAAGGCTGGAGAAGCTGAAATTAACATCCACAACAGTCAAATGGATACGTGCTACATCTTAGGCAACACACTTAGGTTATAAAAGTCACAGAAAAAAAGTCACAGACCATTCACTATCCCTGTCTTGTACCACAGCCTGACCCTTAAACCTGCATTACCCAGAAAAGTGCCAGAAAAGTGCCAGAAGGCAGTATGATTTGAACCATCATCTTACTTGAACTGGACATTGAATATCCCTGTCCTGGGCCACAGCATGAGCCCCAAACCTGCATTACCCCCACATTTAAAAAGTGCCGGAAAAAGGAGTCTTTCAACCACCATTTTAGTTTCACTGGACATTGACTATACCTGTCCTGGGCCACAGCATGAGCCCCAAACCTGCATGACCCCCACATTTAAAAAGTGCCGGAAAAGGAGTCTTTCAACCACCATTTTAGTTTCACTGGACATTGACTATACCTGTCCTGGGCCACAGCATGAGCCCCAAACCTGCATGACCCCCACATTTAAAAGTGGCGGTAAAAGGAGTCTTTCAACCACCATTTTAGTTTCACTGGACATTGACTATACCTGTCTGGGCCACAGCATGACCCAGGGCCGGAGTTACAGTGGGGTGCGGTGAGAGAGCCCAGGCTGGCGTCCGTCATCTATTAACACGCAGGTGAAAATGCCCTGATGACGCAGCAATGAAAACTGTCGTGCTGAAGCAGAGTGCGGAAGCGGAAGTGTGAGAACTCCAGCCTTCCTCAGTACACAGTCAATACCTGGGTAGCGCTTGTCCCTCCGTATGAGTGTGGACCAATTGAGCTTCACTTGGAAATACTGGTGGTTAACGCTCCTGTTACACCCAGGTGCCTGTAACGGGTGAGCGGGTAAAGCGGGTAGTGGACCCACTGGACCACTGACGGGCTTGCTCCGAGGAGCGCAACTAAGTGGCCATCGGGCATAGGTATCTTCACAGAGCCTTTGATGGTAAGGGTGGCTGACGCGACAGCCACCAGGTGCTACCCAGAGCAGCCCCAGCAGTGGCAGGCCCCGACAGGCCAGAAGTCCCAAGGTAGCCCCAACAGAATAGGGCGAGACAAAGCAGACTAAAAGAAAATATGTGCAGGACAAACAAAGAGGGGACAAAACAATCCCAAAACAGGAGGATAAGAAAAAGGAAAGGGAACAATAAATAGACAGACTGCGACACCAAGAACATAAGCAGAGACGAAAGCTAAACTCAGGAAGAAACCAAGGCACCCCCCAGGGCGGGGGAACCCGGGGCAGGAAAAAGGCAAGGAAATCACAAAGCACAGACAGAGCACAAGAGACCCCTGGGCAAAACGGTGTAAAAAACCAGATCAGAAAACACAGCAAAAAGACTACACCAAAAGAAACAACAAAAACAACAAAATGCACAACAAGGATCAGGCAGGGGGTGTGAGGAGAAGCGGGTTATAAACCACGGGGAAAGGGATTGGCAGAGGAAGCCCAACCCGCTGCACCTGTGGGAAAAAAGGAAGGGGAAGAGTGGGGCCGCCGCCCTCTACAAGACAGGGGGCAGGGCAGCAGCCAAGATGGAGGAGCAGCAATCAGGTGATAAAGAAAATACAGGGCGCTCACGCGACACTGCAAAAGGAAAAAGATCGCGATAGGAACATAGGGACGATGCGGTTCGCAGAGAGGCCGAGCGAAAGGAAGGAAAGTGGCCGGACCGGAAGTGCCTTTACTTGGCATTCTTTTTTTTTATTTTCTCAACGGCTGGAGGGAAAAGTCTCTGTACTTTTTTCTCTTCCGTGCTCCTACTCCCTGTCCTTGTAACCTACTCTGGTCAGTTTTCCTGTCCCCCCTTTTTACAATTCAGAGGAATTTTTTTTCAGCTATTTTGCATGAAATTTTTTTGTCTTTAATTTAGAAAAAAACATTTTTTAAAAATAGGATGGAATCCCACCCCAAATCTTTTTTTCTCTTTTTTCATTGTATTTTAAAGGGTTTTTTCAATACAGGGATTGATAGCTATGTTAAAGATCTTGGGAAATACAAGTCATTTTGCAATATGTGTCCATTAACAGTGTCCTACCTACCCGTTCTGACAGCACCATCCCCCTTTAGCCACCTTACAATTGTGAAGAAAAAAAGTCTGTAAGAAACAACATTTTTTAGAATGGACCCGTAGTATATCATGTCACAGCAAAATGC